>JZLH01S0007648.1:56215-71250 GCA_001188425.1 Eucidaris tribuloides
TTTTTTGGGTGTGTCAGATAGCATTAGCGAAGGAGTTTCAAATACGAAATACCGGACTGGACCAGCAAGCGATAAAGAAAAGCAGTATGAGAGAAAAGTGTACAATAAACCAGGTCAACGGCGTTGTTTGGATCCCTTCTTCGAGTTTGTGATGACACTCATGCGAATCCGACTAAACCTGCCACTGCTCTTAATTGCTGACCTGTTTAAAGTCATAAAAACAACAATAACCTGGATCGCCTACCTTCATCAGACCCTTGTTCCAGTGCTGCTTGTTTGGCCATCGCAACTTCAAGTCGGGAGTAGACTGCCTTTGAATTTAAGAAATGATTCCCAAGAACATGTGTTGTTTTAGACTGTACCAAGTTTTACATAGATAAACCAGCCAATAAAAAGGAACAGTACCGCACGTATTCGCAATACAAAAGCCACAATACGTACAAATGTCTAATTGGTATTAATCCCAATGGGGCGTTCACTTTTGTTACTGATTTTGGGGGTGGAATTGTTTCTGATAAAGTTTTGACACAAAACTCCGGTCTTCTGGAAAACTAGAAGAAGGGGATCGGGTTATGGCAGACAGAGGATTTCACACCATACACACCCCGGTTGGGGCGGGCCGAAATGCCCCCATTTATATTGAAGATCTACACCTGGAAACGATCATGTCATGTGCATCCAGTGCTCATGAGCTGTGTCAAATCTTAGCTTTATTTTATATCAGCAAATCAAAAGTTGAAGGAAGAGTATAGAAGGCAGCATTTGGTCAGTTTAGTGGTCAGTATATTACCAAAATATTGTGGAATCAATATTTTTCTTCTAGTTCTTCAGTAATTCAAGGAAAGGAGACTTCCTGAAAGAGTTAGATACTGATGGAAAGGTTTTAAGGTTATTTCACCTGACCATACTCTGCAGGAAGATGACCGCAACTGTGAAGTATTCACATGCTGGTACAAGCATCAGATACCCCAGGGAAAGTCACTCACAGAACACGTGAATATCATGGCATTCAAAGAGAAAATCTTTGAAGCGATACAAGGCAACTGCTTACAAAGGTATGACAGTCCATCTGTCTCATTGTCACAGTGTCCCAAATGCGCTAAAGTTGATCTACGTATGCTGATGGCATCTTGTACCAAACGTAACAGTGGTTTCACTGTGCATGTGTGGACTTATCAGAAGAAAGTGTGCTTGGGAAGATAATTGAAGACGGAGATCTGAACAGATTTACAACTGTGAAGAAATGGGACTGTATTAGGAAACTGCTGCAACATCACACCTTGGTGAGAGCAACGGAAAAGACGGTACCGGGGCATTCAAAATGCAAGGAGAGTCACTCACAGAACATGTGAATATCAATGCTTTTGTGAGCAAATCTTTGAAGTGATATGAGGCAACTGCTTGCAAAGTTATCACAGTACATCTGTCTCATTGTCACAGTGTCCCAAATGCGCTAAAGTTGATCTACGTATGCTGATGGCAATTTGTACCAAACGTAAGCAGTGGTTTCAATGTGCATACATTATCAGAAGAAATTCTGCTCAGGAAGATAAGTGAAGACGGAGATCTGAACAGATCTACAACTGCGATGAAATGGGACTGTATCGGAAACTGCTGCAACTTCGCACCTCGGTGGGAGCAACGGAAAAGACGGTACCGGGGCATTCAAAAATCAGGAATGTCATGGAGAAAAGGTCAGCCAAGCAGTACAAGAAGAGAAGGAACACCTTTCTCTGACTCACAAGGAATCATCTCCATAGCTAAAATGCACATTTGATGGACAGCTGAAGCTGCTGGAGATTGAGATGGAGAAACTTGACCTCAAAAAGCAAAGACTTGAGGTCGAAAAAGAGAAGTTGAAAGTGATGAAGGAAATACTGCCTACACTGAAACAGATCACTTTTTTTGAAAAATGAGCTGTTCTTTTATTTTCAACTATATTTTTCATATTTTTCTTTGGTCACACAAGCACTTTCAAAAACTTACTTAACTCGGGAACCATGCAGGAAACTTAAGAAGTCATCAGAAGAAATGATGGTGCATGTAGCATGGAGGGTCAAAATCCATACCACAGTCCAGGATTGATTGATATGGTTATTAATCAGTTCCTGCACATATTCTCAATTTTTGTGATATCCTTGATCTGCATGGAAAAGCTGCATTTCACACCAACCGTAATTGGACTCACTAGGCAAAAAGACAGTGTCTTCAATTTCAGACTGCTGGGTTCAACTTGTCAGATAGGATGAAAAATGTGATTTACAGAAATGAACACTTGGTGACTCCACAAAGTTTTTCCAGTCAACTAGTGTTTGGAAAATTTTACTTTTGTTGACTGTAACAAAATTTGAACTGTTGGTGACCAGTCCTTATGTCATGTGTACAGCACGATAAGCAATGAGCGGCAACCAACTCTATTGAATTTGTATTCCAGGCAAGTGTGACTGTACAGATTCTCATGGTTTTGATCCACCATCGCCAAGGAATTTAGCATTTATCTTGCCTGTATCTGAAAATGTTCAAGGATTTTTATGTTGTATAATGGGGTATTAGATTCAGTGTAGTTCTTCTAAATTCAGACAACACACACACACCAAGACAGAAGACACTGGTTGAGAATTGGCTTGGAAGTGGGAAAAACATTTCTTTGATGAAAGCGTCAAAGGCCTAAAATTGGACAGATCATCAGAAAGGCATACCTCAATACTGACCTGTACAACTCTATGCACATTTGTCGTTTAGTAGACTGCATGTGAGTAATTGAAATGTCTTATCTCGGTACAGACTCTGCAGGTAGACTGATCATGGAGAAACACATAAAGGCTAGGAAAACAAAACACTATGACACAGACTCTGACACCAATTCAGGGGACCTCGGCAGTTGGTCCAAGGAAAGACTTATTAAATTAATGAAGGAGCAGAAAGTATGAATTCAAACCCAAGAGGAAACCAATTACATGTTTTTTGTTTGGCTACAATTAATGTGTGTGTTTTTAATTCCAAAGAGAATGGCCTGTTAGAGGAGCAGAAACTGGATAAGCCTCATAAACACTTTCATTGCTGGACTATAAATCTGTGATTGTACCCACATACTAGACCATTTCAAATATGAATTTGCTTTTCAATATAAGAATATAGCATTTTCTGATTTTTTTCCCAATTTATGTAAATTATTCAGAGAGAAAAATCTTACGTTGCAAATGGTATATCACATTTCAATTGAAGATCATTAAAAGTATAATTAGAAGCAACTACTATGTGGTATTTTGCATGGTTTTGCTGATGTAACATTTGTTATTCTTTACATTGTTTATTAAAACTAGACAAAATACACTAGAAATTTGTTTTGTTCTAATAGTGTAAAACCTAAATGGAACAAATGCAACTCTTTTGTTTTCAGTTTCAAGGAAACTTCCTTATGACAAGCACAAAGAAATTACCTGAACTAAACACAAGTGTACATTTGGAATTCACACAGAGAGTACCATCTTCATACACTGGCTCTCGGTCAACCGCCAAATAAAATGTACGATAATGTGTAGTGGTATAACCGGACACAAATTTGGACCCAGATGGACAAGATAGTGATTTTTTTACATTCTCTTCCTAGACTCAGACCAAACATTCAGGCAGAACAAGTATTCCATGTCATTTTGTATGATGTTCTGAGAATTGCACATATCTCATCTTACTACACTGACCAAGAAATCAATATATGAATGTTAGCAGAATCAACTGAAAATGATAGCAGAATTCCAGCTTAGCTTCAGAATACAACATTAAGTTTAGGAAAGGTAATGTATCACAGGTTTCTCTTGAATAACAATGTAAAGATACCCATTTATCAACAAAGAGATGTGTTCAAGTCTAATGAGAAATGCCTTTACTGGCCTGACAGTTTGCTCTAGACCAAACCCTATTAGACCCGGACTTTATTTTGGTCTACAATACCAGACTCCAGACAGACCCGGACCTGATTTTGGCTGTGTTACAGCACAAATCCAAATCAATGTTTCCGTATAAAGACTGCAATTATCTAACCTAACACAAGTATAAATTTAGAATTCAGGTTTAACCTGTCCAGATTTGGTCACAAGTAGACTCATTCAGCTGCTTACAGGAAACATGTGTTATATCAATATCAAACCATCTGCAATGGGTTGAGGATAGAAGTACCATCTTCGTGCACTGGATCACTGTCAGCTTCTCACTAAAAATAGTTGATTGTGTGTGCCATCACCGGTCAAGGCAATCGACTTCTCATCGTTCCACATCATGTCATGATGCAGCACCCTTCTCTCGCTGGTGGAAGAAGTGATGGAGAGTTCGACCATGTTCTGGCTCCTGCTTCCTCCTCTTGCTGGATGAACTGGAGGACCCAGAATGACCTCTAAACAAAAGAGAACAATGAAATGAAAGACCATTGAGTACAAATTTGCAATAATTTCTGATTCAAGTTGTATCTGTCTGTGTATAACCGGTTTTGTAGTGCCTTCATGCTTAGCCTTGGCCAATTTTCAAAGCCTTGGACTTGGACTTGAGGTACGAAGTTCTTGGCCTTCGCCTTGAGGGTTACAAGGTTTGGACAGTTTCATGCCATGAAGATCAAGGTCTATAGAATTTACTCTCAATTCCCTTGAACAATTTGTTCACAAATTCACAATTACAAAGAAAATGAATATCAGCATAATTGACAGTTGACTGACATGATTTGCAATCTTTTCATTTTGTTTGTAGTGTTTGTTTCTTAATGTATGCTCATGAATAATAAATCCTACTTTGAATTCAAAACGTTGGTCCACTTTGAAATTACTACTTTATAGTATTGGCCTAGCATGTCTATGCCTTGGAGTTGGCCTTGCATGTTTGGGCCTTCACTACAACACAGAACAGTAGCATTAAGTATACAGTACTTAATTGTTGCTGCATGTATAACATACTTATCTATTTTCAATTTTTGACATATTTTAGAAATCTTTCATGCAGTGATAGTTTTTGTATGTGAAGAAAAATTGACTGAGAAACACAAACTAGAAAGAGGGTCAACTGAAGGGGATTCAAACTAACAACCTAGGGATAACACAAACTGAATATGGGCGAGTAGGTGTGGGATACGACATCATCAGCAGTCACAAATATCATATCAATTGTTGATCTTACCGCTTTTGATTTGGTTTCTTCTTTGGGCTAATTCTACTGCTACCTGTTTTTGATGTACATGGAGAATCTATTGGGAATAAGAAAAGAATTGAAATAGCACATACCTGAATAATAACAGGTGTAAGCCAATATGTATGCTAGTTACCATGTTTTTCGTCATGTTAATGGTGAAAATGCCAACATTGCTGTAAATTACCTGCTCAAATCAAATGTAATATTTCAAATGTCAATCTTATGAGTGTCATCTCCGATGAAATCAATTCAATGCATTCTTGGAGTAAAACTCTGAAAAATTGAACCAACAAATTATTAATTAACTTCAATGAAGTTGTACCATTTTCTACATAGTTACACATTTAGCTATAAAAATGTTTGAAAGAACTATTTCTTTTTGTAATGATACACTTGTAATAATACACTTATTGTTGGTAGGCCAATCCATTTCCAAGAACACAGTCATATTTAACACGTGGCCTGAGAGATGCTGTAATTCTCACAGAGTTAATACATGGCACATCTGGTTTCCGTAGGCAACAGGTTAACACATGTACCTGGGTTCCTCCAAAAATAAAAATAAATGAAGAAATTTCTTGCCAAGTCCCATAACGAAAATAATATCATTGAGCATGCCAAGAAACCATACTTAAAATGGATTAGTCTATACCTGCTGTAAAAATGGAGGTAACTAATACACAACGCTATCTACTAAAAACACAATCTATAATCTTTAATTGGACTTGCACAGTCATGAGCTCACCATCTAGTGAACTGGCATTATTATATCTTTGTGATGAGATATTACTCTTCACATCAAAATATACTAAAACATAAACATAAATATGAATCATCAATATTCACCTTTTTGCAACATCTCTGTAATTGCTGTCTTGTTCAGGCAGACATCAATGTGCTGGTTGAAGCTCTCTAAGCTAGAGTACTCCCTCTGTTGGCCACAGATGGGACAGGTGTATGACTGAAGTGCTGACGATGGTTGAGGGCTTCTCGTTCCGCTTCCCATATGGTGGCTTAGACGAAAATCCTGAATGGTAATGCTTGAAGATGGAATCTGCACATCTCCCATTATGTCATCTGTCAGTGTAACATCTCTTGATGATCCTCGGGTCTGTTGATCGTCATCATCCCACGCTTTATCAAGAGGAGGATGCGTAGTGTTTTGAAGTGCGCCACCACTCTGTGGTACAGACCCATCAACCATCACCCCAATGTTGCCAGTATGAATATCATCTTTATTATCACAGAGATCATCATTACCACCATTGTTCTGTAAGGGTTCACAATGCCCTCCATCCTCATCCTCTCCCTCCTTATGCCCCTGTGAAGTTACCTCGGATGTTGTTTCGGAGGTTTTATGGGGACTGGACACTGTGGCGGGATTGGTAGATGATGACATAATTGTGGACTGTGGTGGCTTTTGCTGCTTTTTGCTGAAGAGGTCTGTCAAGGTTCCTTGTCGAATCTTGGAGTCTTTACTCGCATCTTGCAAGGATGACAATCTTACTCCTATAGATGACGGGAAATCAAAAGTGACTCAGTTAATTTTGAGAGTAGTCCAATGAGCGATGTACATCAAATATTGACTGATATAATCTGGGGCCGGTTGCACGAAACCGTCATAACTCCAGCGCTATAGTTGTCACTGATGTCTGGAGATATGACGGACAACTATTTGCGTTTCACGAAACCATGACATCTCCAACTCCAAGCGGAATCGATAGTAAACTAGTCTTTGTCATAAATGGTATGATAACTTGCGACATTTGTGACATTCTATTCCAGCGTTAACTGAAATTACGGACAAATATTTGATTGAAATTAATAGGAACAGATTTTAATCAACATAAACCATCACATAATTACAAACAATACACGCTTAATAACTCTTTAAGTATCAATTTTATCGTCAACTAGATAGCACATGATCAATAAAATAATGACCCTCCAAGGATACCGTAACTGCATTAATTAATTTTGCAGCTTCATTCACTGCACTGTTTTTATTTGGTCCTTTAAATGTCTATATTTATTTAGAGTGTTGTTTTGTTCTTTCATATTAATTTTATCTGATTTAATAGAGTATTGAAATGTTTATTTAAGTTGTATAACACAAAATGTTTATTATTAAATGACAGACGCTTATAACAATGATTTCTAACCACTCTAATAACAATAATGTCATACAGATTTAAGAAACTTATCACTGATATCTTACGACATGTTTGGGATAAGTGTCAAATTGAAATATCCTTTAAACATTTAATAGCATGATTTGAAGGGTTTTATTATTGTAAAATTACTAATTTTGCCGGTTGTATTTGACAATTTGTGGATTCTCGAAATGGCATGTGCATCGTGTAACTGTAGGTGGCGTCTGACTTATGACGGCTCCGGAGCTGTCATAACTTTTGTCGCTGGAGTTACGATGTCAGGGTTTCGTGAAACGCGTTATGGAGATGTCCACGAAGTTAGGAATGTCAGGCTTTCGTGCAACCGGCCCCTGAATGCCTTCAATTGTATTTTTCTCTTTTACAGAAATCACATCAAGCTTCTACTTACTTTATTTAAATTTTAAGAAAAATTATGTAAATATTGTGTAACATTTAGAAAATAATTAGCGCAGAAGAATGATGACCACTGACCAGTTTTTAAAGTACTGTGATTGCACAAATAATACATGTATTTAGACATAGACAATAAAACTAGACATTTTATTCAACTTTAAATTGATAAACTACCAGTATCGTCACCATGCTGGCCAACACAGTAAAAGATTATTCAAAAGTTTAGCCTGTCAGCTCCAAACACCCATCTGGTATCTTCACTTTTGTTGGTATTCTGGCTTGAAGAGATCACTTCCTCATACAGTGCGAATGCTGTGATTAATTGTAAATAAGATTCCCAGTACAGAGGATAACAGTATTAAAATATAGTTCAGAGTTCCCACAAAAAAATGGAGACTTTCCATGACCCATTTTTGCCCTTTTTATGATCAGATTAAGTTCCAAACTGGTATTGGTGGCATACAAATACAAACAGTTCAAACTGAAAATTTGCCATAGGCACACTTGGCAGACATCCATAGCTTCCATGACTTTCCATGACTTTTGGAATTTTTTTACTTTTTACTTTTTTAATTTCTGACCATTACTTTCCATGACTTTCCAGAAGAATTCATTTTTCCAGGACTTTTCAGGTCTCTCCATGACCATGGAAACAGCAGCACTGAAGGTCAAGTTCACTAATCTTCTACAAGTCAATGTGAGGTAAAGAAGATAATATTGCCCCGCCCATTCTTACCCATGAGCCTCAGCCGCAGTGGCCGAGGGTGGCATGCCCTGATCTCAGCTTTCAGGATGTCCCTAGCAATAGGGAAGATCTCTTCCAGAGTTCCTACAGGGTGCTTGACGGAACTGGCTCTGGTCTTGACCTCAAAGTTAACCGTCTTCATCTTAACGGTGACCGTCTTTCCCTGCATGTCACAAAAAAAAAAATCAGTATTTATTCATTTGGTACTAGGCCTACAACATTTTCTTAGGGAACTCTTGTTCTCATAATATTTCTGATGATAAATTAGGGGTAGAGGCAGGATTATCATGTGGTTTGGGGTTTGAAGTTGGGTTATAGAAATAGTTAGGTTTAGGTCTTGATAAATTTATTGATAAATATAGCTTGATTTGTAGGCCACATTCCCCATCCCAAGTTAGCTGTTAAGCTATCAATACCAATTCTCGGCAGATCGACAGTCACCAGAGCAAATGTTGTACAATCTATTTATTCTCTCCAGATAATTTCAAGACATCACATATAGTGAAAACAATATGGTACCAGTCCTGGCAACTCACGACTATAAGAGATACTCCATTGATTAGTATCAGGCAGTTCACAGTTGCAATTTGCGCATGTACACATAAAGGTCAATGCAGAACAGGTTGTGCAACCATTAATTTGACTAGCACTAGATAGGTCTTCATGTAAGTTATGTCATAAATATTCATGTATGCACCAGATCGACATTGGGTGATTTCACGTTCGGTGTTGGTGTTGAGGAAACAAAATTGTCTGCTAAACTGAGCTCCAACACCGAGCTCGATTTAAGCAGATGATGCCGATTGCACTATCGATTACACAATACTGAGTGATGTCATGCGTGATTGATGGCATTGGCTGAAAGTTACGCCGATGGCCAATCGCCAATATCTAGTTCAGCACGAACTACAGGAAGTAAGTCATAATTTTCAAGGTCAACCCCGACACCAGTCAGCCAGTGTTGGTGTTGTTACAACACACCAGATTTTAACACCGAACTCAAAATCACCCATTGTAATGTAAAGGTGTCAGTATGCTTACAGCAAAACTTAACCTGTTTAAGACTAGACATGAGATACCTCTTCTCAAGGTCTGTGGAAAATGCATGTTAAAGCAAAATCAACCCATCTTCAACGGGTTAATAGCCATTCATGCAGACCTCCATTACTATACAAATGGTTGCTCTTAAATGCCTCTGTACAGACCTGTTCCAATCTTCAAAACTCTATGGTATCACAGGGTCATAGACCCAGTTTACTAACATAATCAAATTTTATGCATACCTTTCAAATAAAGGTTGTCCCTATTAAACAACTTGAAAGCTTGCCCTACATAGCAACAACTACACAACTAGGATTCCAAGTATTGAAATTTATTCATTATAACAAGCTGAAGTAATACTTTGTTACTACGATGAAAAGGAAGAAACATTCAAAAATTTCAATAAATTAGTAAACTGGGTTATTTCAGACATCTACTAACTGTAAACTGGCTTATTTTTTACTCAGTATGTAGTGAATAATAGTAGACAATTTACAAATGGACAAATACTTGTGATACCTACTTTGAGTTGTTCATCACTTAGGTCCCCAGCTAGAGCTTCACATAGCTCATGGCACTTATTGTACAGGTCGTTGGGTTGGTTGATTTCACGGAATGTCCTCTCTGTGCTTATACTTTTCCTTTCTCCATCTCTTTAGTAATAAAAACAACAAAAGAACATGTCAATGTTATTGTCAATTTGTTACTTGATGAAGACATTTCTGGGTTACTAGGCCCAGTGGCAAGATTTATTTATTTGAATAAAATAGTGTGGTATTATGTTCCATATATGGATTCCATTAGCTTCAGCCAACCATTTAGCTTTTTCCAACTTGAGTGATATTCAATTTAATTCATTTCAATTTGTTTATATGTATTCATTAGATACCGATATGTTAAACAAGTCGTACATGGTTGAGGACAAAACCTTGTACTGTATCTCAATTTCTTGTCAAAATGAGTTTTCACGTAAACTTATTACTATCAAGACATACTTGACTTCTGTTCAAATTTCAGATTTTAATCTCAACAGATAAGCCTTTGTGGTGTAACCAAGGACATTTCAACTTTTACCTGACCATTATTTATTCCAGTTACTGTGCCCATGGTATCATTGTTCGTGCCATAAAAAAGAAAAGATTAAGAACTTTTTCAGAAGGTTGCAGGTCAGGCCAGTTTAGATGAGGAGTACACACAATGGGTCCTTTTTTTACATTGATACTGGATTGTGTTGGAAGAAATTACTATATCCACAACAGATTTGTCTAAAAGCCAATTCCACATAATTTCTAGATTTACCAGCCCATCTCTACAATTTGCTGAGAATATTGGGTAATATCAATTTCCGTGTTAGTGTTGGTATTGGGAAAACGCAATTGGCGGCTAAACGAATACTGAGCTCAGTTACAATACAATTACAATACCGACTGCAACACAAAATGATGTCGTGCACAAATTATGGTGTTGTTGGCAAAATTTACACCACTGTCTAGAAAAAATTAACAAACCTCACAAAAATGTAAAAATCAGCATTGACTGCTAAAGATACTGATTAAATCTTAAAATCACCCAGTTTGTGAGTAGAATTACAGCCTTGTTACCTTTCAACATGTGTGGATCCCAAACCCATACTGATCCGCAGGAAACTACTAGAAGAGATGGGAGAGAAGAGGAGGAAACACACTGCCCTCTGTTGAAAGAGATCTGTACAGGTTTTGATTCCAAGAGCACTCAGCATTCGTTCAGTCACCTTGCCAATTCCTGATATCTAAACAAAAACAGAAAATTTCTTTTTTGTAACCAAATAAGAAGAAGAAATATTGACATTTGTATTGTGCAATCATGTGCACCCACAAGATGCTGAAGGTACTCAAAGTTAGTGTTCTAGTTAAAAATATGTCCTTCATCACATGTGTCTTCAGATTATTCTTAAATTTGTCAACAGTCTTGGACATCTGATTTGATTTTGGAAATCACACGTGCATCAATATGCAGGTCATGGGAATTTTACATGAAGTTTGATGATTGGAACATTTCATCAAGCAGGACATTTTGATAAGTTTACAAATTTTAATCTTATTCAATTTTTCATGTTTCCTTTCTGTGAAATGCAATTTGAAATTTCGGTGTATGGTACAATAGTTTAAAGTTTCCTTGACCTGTCCGAATTGTTAATAATAACGATATGGACTAGCTACTTTTGAAGGATATGTCATGCACTGCCCTCAGTAGAATTGTTTTGCCCTCATCTCCAGCTTCGGAAATATGATTCTTACATGTATTTAGTGTGGACAATAAATGTTGTATCCAACTCCATATGAAATTGTTGCAGTTGGTTTCATACTGCAGTGTGTTGTACCTTTCTGATAGGTAGGTCCTTGATAAACTCCAAGACTGCTTCCCTGGTGGAGTCAATGCGGTACTGTCCGTTGGGCTTGTTCTTGTCCGAACAGATCTTGGCAAGCATGCAGTTAGGAGCAATGCCTGTGTGACAGCAACAAAACAGGTCGTGTACTGATGAATAATAATATACCGAGATTTATAGAGAATTCTTTTCCATTTCACTCTCTTTCACTCTCTCATAATGTCATAATTTTAAAAAAATGTTGCTTTTTCTTTTCTTTTCTTTTTTTTTTTTTTTTTGGGGGGGGGGGGTTTAGTATTCTATAAATGGACACAAATAATGTATATTTTGCTACTCAAAAAAGCCTATGTCTTTATCCCATGCAAGTTCAGATGGTTACTTCTTTGTTATACAATGGTTATACATGTATACACTACAAAATCCTAAAAATAAATCACTGAATTGAACAAAAAATCTCATATTTTCCAAATAAGTAACATGTTAAATAATTTAATTATATTCAAAATTATAGTTTGATAATTACAGCCTCTATCATTACCTGCACTAGCAGTCAGCTGTGTTTTCTGCTCAATTCTGAATCGAATCTCTCGGACAACCTCTTCACAAGTCAATCCAAATGCTTCAGTTGTCTCACTCTCGTCCTGTTGTTCAACACCACTAAATATCTGACCTCCTGACATATTCTTTGGCTCCAAACTGCTTGCAGTAGCATCTGGTTTCTCTAACACACTTTCTGTCCTATTTACCACACAAGCATCATTAACATTTGTTTCAGCAGACATGTCACACAGTTTTATGTCCGTGCTGACTTCATGTTTTGATGAGGCATCAGTCTGCTCATGACTGGCATT
The DNA here is from genome assembly GCA_001188425.1 of Eucidaris tribuloides. NCBI lineage: Eukaryota > Metazoa > Echinodermata > Echinoidea > Cidaroida > Cidaridae > Eucidaris > Eucidaris tribuloides. Next base: position 68,957 of record JZLH01S0007648.1, read on the forward strand.
ATCAACACTCTCACATTCCTCAGAAATTGCACTAGTATCATCAACATCTATATTGTCATTATTGCTTGCTGTACATGAGACTGCATTGCTGTTCTCTTCATTGAAACTTTGATACGGAAACGTTCTCTCTGCGACAGACATTGTCTGGCGCCGCAACATGTAATCGGTCAGATCGAAGTACGCTTCGTCTAGACTCATTGGACAAAAGTTCGGATCGTATTCTGCGAGAATCTCCCTGACTTGGTGGCTGACTGCTCGGTATTTATCGAAGTGAGGTGGGATGATCACAAGTTCTGGACAAAGTTTCTTGCCGATGAATCCTGGCATGGCAGCTCTCACCCCGAATCGTCTGGCCTTGTAGTTTGAAGTTGACTGAATCACAAGGTAATGCAAAAATAGACAACACTAAATAATGCATTAATGTAAATTGTAGTAAAGGACCTTTCTAGAAAATGTTAAAACTGTTAACCCATTGGAAATGATTTGATTTTGATCTATGATGCACCACGCCATACCCTGGGGTACCGTTGTACCCCGGGGTATCGCGTTGTGCAGCGCCCTCTTGTGTTAAAAAATGTATTTTCTTCAGTTATGATCGCTGAAATCAGTGGTGATGATGCAGAGGCTGTGCAAGTGCACAACAAAAAGGCATAAACTTACGAAAAATGGGGTAAAAATGAAGTTAAATGTGTATTTTCATCCTTATTTCATAACTTTTACATAATTTTGTAACCCAGGGTACAGTGCTGAAAAATAATTCAACAAAACGGCGGATTTCTAGTAGAAATTTTACTGGACTTTTAAAAACTATATTGTAAAGGTAGGTAGACTACAATCTGTGCTTACAGCATCATGTCTCTTTCAATTTCCATACACAAGTTTGTAACTCATTGTTTACAACATACTGAAGTATCTAAATATAATATGAATTGGAATCAATTGAGCATTTGAAAATAAAGGACTTTTAATAAGTTATAATCAAAATATTTGAGCAATTAAAAGCAACAACAATTTTCCAGTGATGATGTAACACGACACTGATTAAAATCACATTGGTGTCAGATTTCTGGAAATAATTATCTTTATGACAATAAAGATATTTTATATATGACATTTGGATGGAACAAAATCTTCATAGTTACATAATTACATGTAAACCTCACTTTCATCAATTCTTGACAGTTGAGATGCAAGTTTTTTTTTCACCTTTGCATCATTGTCAATCTACCTATTTATTCATTTCCATCTAGCTGCCTACATGTCCATCTGTACCTATTTATTTATCTATCTATCAATTTATCTATCTGTCTAGACATATAAACAACCATTGCCATGTTACAAACACATGACAAAGACACTTACCAGCATACCCGTTCCACCAACAGCCATTGGTTTATCTTTCAGCTCTGGCTTGTCCCGCATCTCTACGGCTGCATAAAACATATCCATATCAAGATGGACAATGGTCCGCGACAAGTCTCGGCTGGCCTCTAGCTCGCTAACTGTCGTATCAATCTGACAAATGAAAGGGCATTCATTGTATTCCTTCAATAATTGTCAAACTCAATCTGACACAAGAACATGCCAGTAATCTGACTCATTCACACAAGTACAAAAATACATATATTTTTTTAAAGTACTATCGTAACCTCATAGCAAAATTCTTGTCAGAATTATTACCTGTCGTGGATAATTTATCTTTTGTTGCACTGGAAGAATAATTGCGGAATGGTATGATCTAAGGTTAACAATATACCCACAGCAATTTACGTCAATGAAAAAATACCAAGCAGACACGAGTGGGGATCAAACCCACAACTAGACCATAACCGATGCAAGTATTGGATATCTGATTGGACTGGTATTTTCTGCAAAAATACAACATCAGCAATATTTTGATTGAGCTGGCCAATATCGGTGATGTTTTATGAATAAAAAAAAGTGTTATCAATGTTACGAATTACCCTGATATGTTTATGGAATTGCTTTTTTATCAAAATCCCAGGTTTCAATGGACAGGTAAGTGTTTCAGAATGAAAAGGTCATGCAAGGGAAACTCAGATAAAAGATGGGGAGGGGGGTGTGGATATGCATGGGCAGAGAGGAAGGTATGCACCTTCCCAACACTGTTCTCTTTGACAAAATGCTCCACATGCCCATGCTGGGTGAAATCATGCAATGTATTGCATCGGTGACCGATATTGTTGACTAAAATACTACAAAAGCTACATTGGTTTGACTCTACCCAAAACCTCCTGATTACTCGAGAGATTAGTTGTATTTACCTTGTAGTA
>JZLH01S0007665.1:2854-15954 GCA_001188425.1 Eucidaris tribuloides
ATCGGAATTATGCACCAAGGTTGTTGGACGGAAGCAAAACGAAGATATCTATATTGGGTAACACTTTAGTGTTCACTTTTACATCACTTTCTTTGTAGTAAGAAGGTATAACTTTTATAAATCAGCGCTCTCTTACATCAAAGTGCTGAACAAAAAAAAATATTTAGCAATATTTAGCCTTTATGTTCCACTTAAGTACTCGTATCTATGAAAAAACACCATGCAGGAACTAACAGTGGGGTTTTGACTTTTCGACATTTTCATGGGAATTAGTTTCAAGAGTATATCCATATACAAGAGAATAGAGCTTTTGTCGTAGTGGTCAACACAATTTTTTTCCATGAAGAGCGAAACAAATCCATCTTAAGCCTCCTAAGGGGGTATGCGGGACAATCACCATGTGTAGAATATTTATTTGTTCTTTTCTACGTATGAAATAAAAATGTTACAGCACGCACATTTTAAACATGTTGAAGAAAAGATCGTCGGAGGTTGGGATGAGGAAGTTTATTTATTTATTTATGATTTTTTTTTTTTTTTTGGGAGGGGGGTGTTGGATTTAACAAAAAAAGATCACCTAGAGTGTTATAATTCGTCTGAGACTGGTAGGAAAAAACCCTCCCCCAAAATACACAAGTCCTAATAAATTTTATGGGGTACTACTAGGCGTCGCTTCCAGCTAATACACCTCTGGTCAAAACAATAGTGGATGATATTCCTTGAAAAGTTTATTCAAACATTCTGTTTCAACAAAGATAGTCAAAGTTACACTAGTCAAAGCGGGCGGTGTTTGTGTGGTGGGGGGGGGGGGCAGTATATTTGCACAGTGTAGTAAAATTCAATAGTAAAACTATAAATTATTTTGTTCGTAGAGTTGAACAGCGGTTACACCTATTCAGTCTAGAGAAAGAATGGATCTATGGAAACAAATTAATTGATGTTCTGACGAAAATCGTTTTGACAGGATTACATTTGGGTCAACATCCCCACCACCACACGGGGTATGACAAATGTTCAGTGCAAACGACCTGATGAGGATTTGCCGCAAAAAGTGCGTTGCAGTTTTGTACAAATTGCTAAAAATGCGCCTGTGGTTTATTGAGTACGTCTGTAATTCATAATTTCTTCGTCTACAATCCAGGTCAAAATGAGCCCACTCAAAATCGCGAAACTTGGGCATAGCATTTGCGCAACCAGTTGTAGTTTCACGAAACATTTATCTTTGCGCAGACTACGCGTATCACTCACACAAACGCGTTAGGGCCACCGCACACTACACGATCAGTCTACGATCCGAATTCGGAAGAAAATGAAATAGCGTTTGACATACACACTTCAAGATATCATATTTGTTTAAGGTTCTGAGCAGTCACAGAGAATAGTGAAATCGAAAATATGGTCCGTTTCGAGCTCTCTGGTCGGATGAAGAAACAAATCGGCTCCGAAACGCAGTGGCGTGAAAGAAGTCCTACGACTTTCTTCACTTTGAAAATAAATTTGCCCGTACTCAGGGTTCAAGTCTTACAGGGCACCAAAATCCCATTTTTAGTATTCATACCGTGGTTCAGAATCCGAATACAATAAGTTGTATTTGCTAAAATGCCCATATTAAACGCTACTGCGATATTGCCAAAATCTGATCGAAGCCGATCGTGTAGAGTGCGGTGGCCTTACGGCAATGCTACGTTTGCACGTATTCAATGCGAATTATTTCGTGAATAACAACAGGCTATTGTGTAACGTTACAGGCGAAGGTTACAGGCCGAGTTTACGTAGCCAGCGTGTTATCTTCGCTTACATCACGCGTGATACTTTCGCTGTTCAAGGCAGATTATTTCTAACCTTTATTGTATCATCCAATATTTCTGCGCTTTGGTAAAACATGGTCACGATGGTTGAAAGATATAATGACGCGGTATACATAGATATGGTTCCTAACTCAAAATTAAAGTGAGATCCCTCCTCCTAACTTTCTTTCAAAAATAAATATAAAAGTAAAAACGCAAACGCCTACCTGCCAACCAGCTTCAGCTGCCTTCGGGTTACTTCATCAATTTTACTTCTTTCCTTATTTCCCGGAAGTCTCTGACTTTCAACGAGGTTTTCATTTATCATGGACCTCGCAGGGCCTGGATTCACTGAACTCATTCTACAAGAGAAAATAGAGAATATCGTGTATCGTTGTAGAAAAATAATAAGAAAAGAATCAGGTGCTTACATTCAAGGACAAACATTAGTCTATATCAAACTAGTTTTCCTTGTAATATTTACTTGGAAAAATTTATATTTTAAATCAGTTATTCTTTATATTGTCTTATTTGAAGTATTTTTCATTTAATACATGGTATTCTCTTACCTACATGTATATCTTTAAAATAAGGATATGTCTTTGAGAAATTGTTAGAAGTGGGAAGAATCGGAAGGTTAATCATATAAGTGACATTTACGATTCACCATATGTTATATACAAATATTTTAAATAAGACGAGGATTTTTGTGAAATTGTAATTCATAAAAAGACTGTAAGATATTGTTAAAATCACCTTATCAACCTTATTCATACCTCTCAGTCCTTTTAAGGACTGCAATTTCACAAGAAAGAAATTACTCATGAAACATCTCTACATATTAGGAGCAGAGATGTCATCAAGGGCGTAGGCTGGTTTGGGCACGGGGAGGTGCACATCTTGGGGAGGTGGAACTAAAGTGACATGGGGAGGTGTACATCTTAGGGAGGTGGAACTAAAGTTGAGTAAATCGGGCGTTGAAAGCAGAAAAAGTGGTGCAACTTTCGTTTTGCTTGCCAGGAGCGGAACTCCTATGGCTCTGCGGGGGGGGGGGGGTTTGCACGTGCACCCAGTGCACCCCCAGCCTACGCCCTTGGTCATGTGACTAGTGGGTGAAGGGCGAAAGCACGGGAGGCCAAATAAAAATACCTTTGCGTGGGGTAAAACAAAAATACCCCCTACCCCGATACATATTTTTGTTAATAAGGCGAAAAATGTAACTTTTCCCCCGCAAAAATATGTTTAATAGTCTATTGCAACCTTATGTATCTTTTAAATAGAATTCGCAGATAACAAAAACTCTCAAGAATGGTAATAAATAGGAAAAACATATTGACTTTAAACCAATCGGGGGGGGGGGTAACACCCCCAGCAAAAAAACTCTCGAGAGCAACAACACAACAACCCCCCCCCCGATAGCGCCAATGCCCCACCACTACGTAAATGAACCTTACGATTGTTAATCGCACGTCAAACTCCTTATTCCGAACTGGGCATTTGAATCAGAAAAAAACAATGCTCACTCATGGTAATAGTCACGGGCGTGTCATTAGTTATATAGTGCCGTCGTTGAAAATAATTCGCTCGCGCGCTGAGTCCGCGGAAGGCCTAGCCATATATGTTCTCCGCCAAAAGGGCCTAGCATAGAGGTTCCCGCCAGAAGGGCCCTAGCATAGATGTTACCGAGCAGCAAGGCTCAACACGAAATTCTTCTTAACTTGAAAACTACTGCTTCTATCACATAATCAAAGTAGTATATATTTTGGTCCTTCTGTCCGTCAGTAAAGTGCAAAATAAGGCAATACTCACTCAAATCACTTCTTTTTTGTCTGATTTCTTTTTATTGTGTAGACAATTCACTTTAAGTGCGATTTTGCCTGAACATAATTTTGGACTAGGACCTTCGTGCCGTAAAGCAAGCGACGCACGAGTGGGCCAGGAGGAAACCAAAGTGCGCGCAAAATCATTTTTCTGGTGATGTAAATCATTTTTATTTTGTCTATGCCCTGTTGAAAGATAAACATGAACGAATGCCCAGTAAATATTTATTTCCGAAATGCACAAAAAGGGTTAAATTCCCGCCTTAATCACTGCAAAATGTGACATACTTTACTAATGTAGCCGCAAAAGTGACTTATCATAAATCTTTCCAATTAACAGTGAGACCTTTTACCAGCTTATTGTACACATGAATTGCTTCTCAACATATTCTGATGCGTATTTTAGCAGCAAATCTTGGATTGAAATTGGGATCGCGTATTGCAATTTTCATGTATATATTTAGGCTAATCACGTAAAAAAGGGGCTAATTGTCCAGGTTTTAGAAATCCAGAAAAATGTTGTAGACTTACCGTGGACTACCGCTTGCAATTTATCATCAGCTATATTTCCCTGTATTCTAATCTTTAATGATACCAGAATTGGATCCGCCGCCGCGTAAGTTATCTTAGAGCTGATTTTCCTGATGTTACATTGACCGAAAAATATGGCATCTAATCGTATGTGCGACTGAGTTGATTCGTCACTTTATAAATAACGTGTACGCGTGGGCGCGTAACAATCGACCAGCAAGGTTTCAGTCATAACTGCCTGATAATAGCATTCACATGAAATTATTAAATATTTGATATGAAGATTGTTTATTTTACCGCATGATTGGGTGGAAAATGGATCGAATCGCATTTCATAATACATTAGGTCTAATCCACTAGAATAATCTGACTACATTATTCCTTAGTTTTCTATAATAAAAAACGTGTAATTCGTCCGATTTTCACTTCATTTATCATCACCGCTGGATTCCACTCGTTACGTGAATCCAGCTTGTCTCCTGCGCTTTGCCGGTTTACGTAAGCCAGATTTTTTCCGTTGTAACATGACCCAGAAAATGCGTCTATTTTCTGAATTGTTACGGCTGATCGATTCGCAACTTAATAATTACACCCGTCGGCGCGCCCGACACTTTGATCTGACCGCAAGTTCAGAACGCCTGATAAAGTAAATCAAATTTTATAAGGTCCTGTTTCCTTTGCTGAAAACCCTCATTCCATTATTATTCCTTATTCCAAATTTGTGACAATCTGGTGTTATTTGGTAAAATCCTGCAATTTGTAGACATGCTAACGTTTGAATGGAGTGTACAGTCCGCATTCGCTGAAATTACTGTCGTTAAAATGAAATTGACTAATTTATTAAAGTGCATTCAATCTTGTTTTTCCTTTTTTTTAATCAAAATGTTTCAAAAATATTTTTCAAAATGGAAGCTGTCATTTTATCAATAATGAAATATTTCTCAGTGCTTCAGGTCTCTCCAGCGGATATCAATATCATTAAAATTTGTCAGGCAATCAGAAATTGGTATTTAAATGACGTTATGGGTGTTTGAAAATATTTGTATTTTACTCTACAGGTCTGATTACTCTTAGACCCATTATTTCAGCAACACGAGAACATGAAAAATATGTTATTTCTCATTGGATTTGGGCAGCCAATCAGAATCTGGTATGTCAATGACGTCATATGTGTTTAAGATTTTTTCATTGGATTCTGAGTCTAATTACTCCTATACCCATCATATAAGCAACACAAAAACAGGAGAAACATGGTATACCCCATGTATTTGGACAACCAATCAGAAACCCGTAGTTTTGGGACGTCACAGGTGTGTGAAAGTATTTTCATTGGATTCTACGGGTCTGTTTACCCCTACACCCATCATTTGAGCAACACGAGAACATGAGAAATATACTATCTTCATTGCATTTTGGTAGCCAATCAGATATCGGTATTTTGATGACGTCATAGGTGTTTGGAAATATTTTATTTGAATTCTACGGGTTTCAATACCATATGAACCTTCATTTCAGCAACATTTTTTCGTGAAAATCAGTGAATATTAATTTTGTCGCACTTTGGAGCCATTCTGGCCCACTGTGGCGACGCTTTAACCCTTTGGAGACGATTTGTACTTACTCTCCAACGGGTTAATCTATAAAGTTTGGCTGGGTCAACCATGAAGCTCCTTGGGTCGCGAATTCGCTTGCTTTACCTGTCAGTAAACTACCAATACACGCAAAACGGTGACAATTCGTGATTTGCTGGCAGAAAAAAAAACGATATGTGGACCTGGAAGACAACTATCAATGAAACTACTCAAAACATAATGATACGAGACATGAAGTGATAATGCAAGTTGTATCAGAACCTGTTTCCGTGAAATTCCTGGTTTCTGTTTTTGCTTTAGTTCCGGGATTATCATTTCCATTTACCAAACCATGGAAAAAATATGTGTTGAGATGTGGAATATCCTTTAAACTTACTTGATGTTAAACTCCAGCAGACGACTTGCTAATGCGTCGGCAAGCCCTTCAACTGCATGTTTCGACGCGCAGTAAATTTCGTAAAATGGATAACCTGATGAACGATAAATGATAACATCATCATTAAGAATTTTGAAACACATACAAAGGTAGAAACATAATTGTGATTTATAGCACCGTTGACCTGCTGTTTATTCCTATACGTTGCTGCATTACTTTGTAGTCCTATCAGTACCTACGAAATACAAATATGATAATGAAAAAAAAACTTAAGATATAAAAAAATAAGATAAACTAAACAAAATTGGTTGTAAGATAATTGATTCCCCATCTATGTGAACGTTGACAATTGTGTATGTGCAGATAATGGTTATTAGTTTAATCCTATGTAAGCGGATGCTGAAATTTGGGACATTCGTACAATTCAACAAAATACGTAATAATGAGTTTTCTCCATTACGTTTGTACTAAATAAATAAAGCTAACAAATGGCCATTATGCTCTAAGCAACATCTACAGAAAGATTACCAGTATCAATGATGAAATAAGGAGATTTAGAGAAAATATCAAAATAACAAACGTCATTATTATGCCCTCAGTATTATTTCAACGTGTAAAGAGTTAAAAGATAGATGTTGACACATTAATCAATAGGTCTTCATATCTGTTATATGCACTATGCGTGTCGGGATGTACAGACGCGTTCATTCTTTTGAGAAAAAAATCGCAAAGCCATTTGCACAGCCTCCAATCAGTTTATACATGGTTGCCCCTACATCTCTAACCAAATTGGTCTTTCCACTCTGTAAAATTCGATTGCATCATAAAATAAAGTAGAGTAAAATATAATAATAACATAAAATAGATAAATGAATAAAGAAATAAATAACAAAATGAATAAATAAAAATTAAGTAATTAATTTAGTAATAAATAAGTAAAATAAATAAGATTTAGATAATGTATACATGTATTTAGTCGACGCATTTTGATAAACACGTAGTCAGTGGCATTAAAATCAATATTTTAAAGTTAAATGTTATACATGCACTTGCCCATAAGGCCTGAGAGTGACGTCACATTGACAATGTGACCCGATCTCTGTTTCTTCATGTGAGGAAGCACCTCCCTGATCATTCTCGCTGTACCAAAGAAGTTGGTCTCCATGATATCCTGTACCTCCTCCCAGGGCATGTATTCCAGTGCGTTGAAACCAGCAATACCTGCATTATTGACTGCAAGGACAGTCCGATAAACAAACAGACTTGTAAACAAATCTTGTACTAACATTAATGGGTGCTGGGTTGTTTTGGACTTAATATGTGTCTAACCTTTCAAACGAAGACCGAGGGTTTGATGCAGATGTTGGGTTTGGAAGAAGCGGTGGGTCAGCTGGCGAAGGCGGGTATGGACAAGTGTTGAGGAGGGATGTTGTTCATATTTTGAGAAGGGCACTTGAGTTTGAGGTGGTTGGTCAGAGGGGAAGGGGACTAAAGAAGAAGACATGGAAGAAGCAAGCGGTGGAGGAGAATAGAAGGGTTGGATTAAGGGAGGAGGATGCACCGAATAGAGTAAAGTAGAGAGAGGGGGGTAATGGCAATTTCTGTAAGTGCGAGGTGAATCCGGCCACCCCACCCCCCCCCATAGTCGCGGACTAAACCGGATTTTAAACCTGGATTACTACTGCCACTACTTTCTACAAAAATCCAAATGCTGTCATGACAAGACATTTTAACTCATTTAGTTGGTCCAATGTGTCTTCATTTTACAATGAATATCATGGATAGGATCTTCAGTGACGTTTGTGATTCGAATTAAAGGAAGTTGGAGTCAGCAAGATTTAGAGTTCTTGCCAACCAATCGGATTGCACGTGCACTGGCGTGGAGCTGTCCATGCGTGACCGATGCATGCCGCCCGACGTGTGTTGCGCCGTGGTAATGTATGGCGGCGCTATTTGAATCGAAATGCTCCTCCCCCTACAGCTGTTTCGGCAAGTCCCCCCCCCCCCGGGATAAGCGTGCAAAGATGAAAGGTTAACACAAATTAACTAATTTATAGGGACTTGCTGAGAGTGAGGGTCACACAGTACCCCTTATTTAGGCTGTCTTTATCACCAAGTATGTGCTACAGATCACGTTTCTATAAGTGTAAAGTACACGAACATGTTTAATGTTTAATGTTTAATGTGTGTGTGTGTGTGTGTGTGTGTGTGTGTGTGTGTGAGTGCGCGTGCGTGCGTGTGTGTCTGTGTGTTTGTTTGTTTGAGTGAGTGCCAAGTGCGTTCTAAGTTAATGAGTACATGTGTATGCATGTGTGTGTGTGTGTGTGTGTGTGTGTGTGTAGTGTGTGTGTGTGTGTGTGGTTGTGTGTGGTGGAGTGTTGTGTGTGTGTGTGTGTGTGTGTGTGTGTGTGTTGTGGTGTGTGGTGTGTGTGTGTGTTGTGTGTGAGTGTGCGTGAGTGGCAATATATGTGTGTGTTTGTCTGCGTCTGTGGTCTGTGTGTGTTTTCCGTGAATGGTTTCTGTGAATGTTTATGAGTAAATAGAATTATTCAACTACCGTGTCTAACATTTTACGTTCTTACATTTACTATTCTGGTTGTACTATGACCTTACCTAATTGTAATAATTGTAAATATTTATACATCGTTGTAATGATATAATGCAAAGTTAACGGTGTTTAATATATATGTGCATTATCTTATATTTCTAATATCTGATTTCTAATATGTAAACCCGCTTTTTAAGCTGTGCATTGTAAATTATGCAGACAATCACATTTGTTGCGATGTGATAATTAAATACAATTGAATTGACTCGAATTCAATTAAAGTATACCATAATTCTCATAATACTCAAAATGTAATTTCTTCTTACTTTATTCCTGTTATTTGCACGCCCCATCTTTCTTTAAAAAGTCTGGAACTGATTGTTTTCTCGGCACACTGGTGGGCCGATAGTACTCAAAGTGTTAATACTTAAATTGTAACATCCGGAATTTCAATGTGTTTAATCATTCTTTTGCAAATGAACAGAATTTACTCAATCTCTGAAGTATATCCTTCTCTGATATAAAGCATTTCTAGTGCGGTTATAGCAATTTTATTTCAAAGACACTATATACCCTTCTGGAAGCCCATTAAAAAAGTCAAAATTTGCTGTGTGACATATCTGACAGTGTTTGTATGAACAAATAAACACCCAAGAACACAAAACTTAAACAAGACTAAAATTATGCTGTCACTTGTAGAATATGTACAGATAAAACGGGGCACATGATTGTTATTGCTGACAAAAATTGTGCAACACAGCGGTCAACGAGCGAAAACTGGAATGAGTGCTCAACGATGTCTACTTTTCAAAAGACATAATGATCTTTTGAACTACACGTTTTCCTGGGCTTTATTTTTAGACCTTATTAGACACCATGGGAAATCGTGTAGCTCAGATTTTTTTTTTTGAAACAGGAATTATAATGTTTTATGATGCCTGTAAGACAATACGCATTAAAGTACCATAGCAAAATAATTCCAATAAGAATCTGGGTTTGATACAAATGTAGATTGATGTAGTAAATTTAAAGTTAATATAAAACTTTCGGGGTGGCTTGACTCAACAATTCACTTGACTATGGTGACGTAACGATTTGCTTTTGGGGCTTGCTTAGATGTTGAGAAATTTGTATCACCCATACCACCACCTCCCATTTTTTCGAATCTTGGGCGCCGTAATTATATATCCTTCGCTCCTCTTCGAAATTGATGGTCTTTGACCAAAACGAGTATCGTATCAAAGTAACGGTTCCCCTCCTATTACTACTTACTAACAACAACAACAAAAAAAATAAAAATCGCAATTCCCACGATCCCCAGCAATGACCTGCTTATAGAAAACAGCACACCCTTGTCCAAAACCAGTACTTTAGCCACATAAATTGCTGACTGTTGAAATGAACTTCACTTGAAGACCATTCCCCCCTCCCCCCCCCAAAAAAAAATGGTATTTGTTTCCATTCGCACGAAATTCATTTTAAATATTGACCCACCTAATACATCAATCCGTCCGTGTGTACTTATAATATCATCTACGGCCTTCGTAACAGATTCTCCCTTCACAACGTCCAGTTCTTGGACAAAGAGCGTCTTGTTGAGATGTTTGCCTGCCGCCTTCTCCAGTTCTTCCTTCTTCTTCAGGTTTCTCATCGTAGCACAGACCAAGTATCCCTTCTCTGCGTCACGTGCCAGTCTTGTAGCAATCGTGAGGCCAATCCCGGAAGAGCACCCCGTTATTAGAGCGACCCTATGAGCCATGGTTTCACAAGTGTATCTACAAGATGGTGCTATAGTCACACGGTAAATGAAGTAAAAATAACTAGAAAATAAATCCACCATGTTATACGTTTAGAATAGATCAAAGATTGTGAATGGTACGTCACTGGGGGTAACAATACTTCGTATCAATCTAAAATGTAGAGCTTGTGTTGTTTGCATGCCTATAAACAGATAGAAGAAAATAGAAGAATTGTAGTGATCGGCATAGACTTTGCTTGGAATCATTGTCATGTAGAGACCAAAGTTCCTAGCTTAAAACATATCTTAAACGGCCATTGTTTTTGCTATTTTTTCTTCAAATTCTGGGAAATCACTTATCCTCAAATTTCACAGACATGTCTTTCATCAATAGCCTAAAGGCATGAGTGATGTTTGATGTACTGCGAGGAGGGCTGCAAATGAGATTCTTTGCCTTTAAGGATCATGAAATACAGACATTCCAAAACAATAAATGCCAGCTAACATCTTGGGGGCTTTCAAGATGGTAGCCCAGGCACATGATCATCAGGCCTAAAAAAAAATGCTATGTTGCCCTCAGGCGACGGACCATAAAATGCGAAAGATCAAGGTCGCGATTTCATTATTTTTTTATTTTTTTAAGCAGACCCAAAATGGACAAACTCACGATTTTCGGGAGAAAAAAAATCAGATTTGTGCAAAGAATTTACTAAAATTCATATTCAATGGCTTAAAACAGCACTTTTGTATACATTTTGCCCATTTGAAAGACCCAGAAACAATATCAGGGAACTCAACTCTCATACAGTTTCGTCTTATATATGTGACCTGTCAACGCGATACCCTGATAATGTCGCACACTTTATAGAACATAAAAATGGAAATAAAAATACTTTGTGTGAAAGTTATAAACACTGAAACGTTTTGCAAGATGAACAAGGTCATAATACTGTTGTTTTTTAAGACACTTCAGTTTCATTTTTCATATCCTAATTACGATATTTTGCACTTTCCCTAGTTTTGGGTTGTGCGACTTTATCAGGTTATCTTGGTAACAGGTCACATATACTTGCACAGTATAGTATACGTACATGTGTATTGGTTACATCCGGGTTCTGCTGTGATAAAAGAAAAAAGTAATAATGATAAAAAAGAAATAAAGTCGACCGATCGACCCAATTTTCAAAATTTGCCACTTGAGGGTAACATAACATTTTTTTGTAGTCCTTATTGTTCTGCACCAGGGTTGGCAATTTGAATGGTGGTGATTTAAATCATGATAGAAATCGTGATTTAAATCATGATTTTTGTGAAAAAAATCAGTGATTTAAATCAAATAAATCGGTTTATTGATAAATCACGATTTAAATCACCCCTTTAAAAAAAAATCACAGTATTTTCCCAACCCTGTTCTGCACCCACCATATTCACTAGACATAGCCCCGTCGGACTTCCATCTCTTTTGGAATCACACACACACACACACACAAAAGAAACATGATTTGGCTGGAAGTATGCTACATAACCGATCAGGAGGTCGTTGATGTCGGCAGCTCCTATCTGGAAAACCTACCATTGGACCCAGTGGCGTTACTACAGGGGGGGGGGAGAGGAGAGGGCGGCACGTGCCCCCCTCCCCCAACAATCGGCTGAGAAATGATGGAGGGAAAAAAGAAAAGAAGATAAAAGAAACAGAAAACCGGGGGCTAGTCGTGTTAAAAATTGGGCTTAAATCAGCCTTTGAAACAAGTATTAATCAGAGTAAGTCGACCCTCCTGATAATATACGCGTTTTTTTTTATATTGCAAACTTATTGATAACTGCTTAATCTATTATTAGTTATGTTTGTTTACTCAAAGTCGCGGCATAGGTTTGTTCAACAAAGCAAATATGTCGGGTAGTCTCACGATATCGAGGCGTTCAATAAGATAATGCCCCTGACCTCTCTTTCCAGTTGTTTGATCTAGCTGAAATTTTGCATGTGCAATTTTATATCTCTATAGATCAAGTCGAGAAAATTACAGCCCTAAACTAATTGTGGTTTCTGATTAACAGGTGTTTGAACTGAGTCAAGACAGTGTGAAATGGAGTTATGCGTCGATCTTCCAAAATGGCAGCCTCAACTTGACGGACAGATGCTTATCAATGGCAGAAGGGGGGCTGGGCGACCAGATCTGGGAGCTGTTTCCACAGAGTTCCGACCATGTTTGAATTCACGATGCCAGCGTTTTACAAGGTCATCGTTGTAGGTCCATGGTCATATGATGGGGCATCATCACCATAAGTTACTTTCATTTCATCAAAAGTCTCTCGTGGTGTGCGTTCTTTCAAATACAAAAATCGGATCACTGCTCTACACTCAACAGGCTCCATTTCACACTTGACTCAGTTCAAACACCTGTAAATCAGAAACCACAATTAGTTCAGAGCTGTAATTTACTACTTAATCTATAGAGATATAAATAATTGCACATGCAAAATTTCAGCTAGATCAAACAACTGGAAGTGGGTCAGGGGCATTACTTATACATTGTTAATCGTGGCAGAGTTGTCACGTCCAGTTCAGCATATTTTTTTCCCCATTTCACAAGACATTTACATGTGGTAAAGTCACCCTCTTCGAGAGTGATGTAGTGAGCTGATATTCAGAGATTTCAAGCTTGCATGTCGAGAAACTGTAATCTTACAGGCCGTTTCATAAATCAAAA
>JZLH01S0007667.1:0-11706 GCA_001188425.1 Eucidaris tribuloides
CCGTTTTTCTCCGTTTTACCAATATCAAATTCCGTTTTTCTCCGTGTTGTAATTTAGCAATTTTCCGACTTGAATTTGTGTTGGTAAAAATCACAAATAACGTCAAGCTTACTAGGCCCATAGGGGTTTTGATTCGGGTTTGGGGACATATTTACAGGTAACGCATGATTTTTTTTTGGCTTTATCAAGCATCTTTTTGGTAAATAAGTTTAGTTTTATTCAATAAATATTTATAAATTTTACTTCGGATGGAATTTTGGGGCATGATTTTTTTTTTCATGTTTGCTCAAAATGCGGTTTTCTGCATTATACTAGTACCTCAAATTCTGTGGAAAATCTGCAATGTGGAAAACTTCAGTCTTTACTTTTCAGCCTTCACCCTGACGTAGGTTACTTACATTACTTGATGCAATGACACATTCACATCAGGCAATAGTCCCCGCCAGGTACATCCCCCCCCCCCAAAAAAAAAGCCCGCTCTCATCTTCTATGATTATGAAATGATGATGATGATGATGATGATGATGCCATGAATTATATAAGAAATTAACTTAAAACTGTAGCAGTAGTCTATAATTGCGATCAGGTAGGTGGGAATATGGAAGAAAGTGTGTGCATTGCATAGAAATAACTAATGTCTCGTTCACTGTCTCGGGCATTAGTGTCTCGGTCTCGTCTCGGTCTCGAAGGTAATTGTCTCGGTCTCGGTCTCGTCTCGGCTGATTCTGAAATCAAGTGTCTCTGTCTCGTCTCGGTCTCGAACACTAATTGTCTCGGTCTCGTCTCGTCTCGGCTGAAACTGTCTCGGACCCAACACTGCTAACTAGCATAAATTAGGTAGATACTGTATGGCCTGATGCCGTTGTGGGCGGTAGACCACTCTTGGATTCAGACTACTACCAAAAAAATATCTGATGAACACTCTACATACGCTATACATCCAGTGTCTGAAACCTAGACTGCCATTACAAAATACGACTTGAACAACAGCACAATTTTGAACGATTTATCGTTTATATTTCAGAAACTTAACAATGTATGAATCGTAATTTTGAACACTTCATATTTATTAGCTCATCCGGGTATTCCAGGCCGGGTACCATTGGTGCGTGGCTGTCGGCGTCCGTCGCGTCCTTCCTTCGGGTCCGTCGTCCCGTCCGTCCAAGTTTTGAAATGTTCTTCTTAGGTAATTTCGTCAGACCGATTTTATTTCTTGATTGTTTCATATGATTGGGCTAGTGGAGGATTTAAAAAGTTAAAGCACAGAATCATGAATATTAATTATATTTTTTAATTTATGCAAATTTATTCGTTGAATCACCAAGAAAATGCGTTTTCTCTTCATTTCTCATTTGCATTTTAGTTTTGATTGCTTATTTGGTAGGCTGAGTTTATGCATTTTTCATTTCTGTTGTGTTTGATCTGATGAGGGTTAGGGTGGCGGGCTTCAAGCTTCTGCACAAAATTTTGATTTAATCATTATGCAAATTAGATTAATCAAATTATGCAAATTTTATGCAATTTTTCGAAATCACAAAAAATGTCTTCTCCTTCATTTCTTCAACATTTTAATTGTTGATTTACTGTAATTTGTAGGGCTGAGTTATTGCAGCATTAAACTTCTACACCAGATTTTGAAAATTACACTCATATTAATTAATGGGTAATTTATTCCAAAATTAATTCCAAATAAAAATTGCTTCTTCTCTCATGGCGTTGGACAGTTGCATTTGTTGTATCTGATAAGTGGCTAGTTGGGGGGTGCGCGCTTCAAAGACTTCTACGAACAAAATTGTTTGAAATTAATCAATTATGCAAAATTTAAAATTTTAAAAAATGCTTCTCTTCATTTACAGACCAATTTTCTACTTTAGTTTGCTTTATCTATAGAGGCCTAAGCATGGCGTACACGTAGAACGTTTCTACCAGATTTTTAACTGTCTGCTCATTAATTATTATTGTAATTTGATGCAAATTTATTCCAAAAATAATCAAATTTATTTTTCGTTCTTTTATATCAAGTACCTATTAATTTGGTATCCAACTTCAATGTGCTTTTTCAACACAAAAAATCGTATGGAGCCCCGCAGGGATTCGGGATGACAATCATATATAATTCATGTTTATTATTTTTTTTATGTTATTTAATTTTTTTTTTTTTCATGTCCTTCCAGGCATTGAAACTATATTTTTCTCACTCGAATTTTTTTTATCATGTTCCTTCCGGGACTCAAATTTAATTCTTTTCACAGTATTTAAATTTGTACACATGAAATTTTCGATATATATGTTGCAGCATGCCGGATGAGCCTAGTCCATTGACGTTTCTAGTTATGCTATCCTTTCTTTTCGTTTAGTTCAATCAAATCTGAGCCAAAAATTGTTTGGTTTGCAAATCAAACACAGCCTTCTGATAGTTGATAGAGAGTGAATTGATACTTCGGGGGGGCTTGCCTAGTAAGGTAACGATAATGGGTGGGGTCGTGTTGTGGTGGCCGTGTCTTAATTGATATTTTTTCGTCCAAATAGACGGTGTAAACATGGCGTATGGTTCCATATTCATGGTGAAACCTTGTGTAAAATTTGTTCATGAATTCAGCGGAAAGTCAGGATTGAAATTTTTGAAAGTATGAATTCATGGAAATCTGTTTTCAAATTTCTGCTTTCGGCGACCCTGTAGATAAGTAGTGGTGAATCTGATGTTGTGGGGGAGGGAGTGGTCATTCATAACGGTTCTGATTTTGTAAATCTGTGCCTGAAAGGATATGTTCATGAATAGCAGCAATTTGATGTGGAATTTCAATAATTCTGTTCAAACGTGTGGGAACCATGCCCATGGGTATGTGTTTTGGTGGGAAAAGTAATGCCTAATACATGGGTCATGTATTTGTTGAAATTATCGATTTACACTTTAGATTATTGGCTATTCATCCTATAAATGCCTATAGATATGCCTTCTCCAATAAATCCTTAATAATGTTCATTTCGCTATTAATCCTGAGAAATAGTGGTCAGTTTTCGACGTGTCAAGCTGCACACCCGTCCGAGCCAAATTGATGTTATTCCCCCCCCCCGCCTCCGGGACTTGATACAGGTAATATAGATGTATATAAAATTTTCATGTGCTTTGTTTTCTGTTTTATATTTTTCAGATTGCCTTGTTCAGAGATGGTAGGATGGTATCCAGCCTTGGTGTACCATTCAATTGTACTGCGGTCGATATTCACCCTAATGACTCAGAAATAGCTGTCGGTGGTGACGTAAGTTTGACCATATTTAATTATCCCCTTACCCAACAAAGCCAAAAGGGGATGTAGTAATGCCACTGTCTGTCCGTCTGTCCATCTGTAACATTGGTTTCTGTTTGATAACTTTAGTAATATTTGACAAATTTTCATGAGATTTGGCATGAAGGTACATGATATCCAAATACAGCCCAAGCAATATTTTGGAGTGTGTAGCTCATAGGTTAAGGATCATATCTCATTAAATGCCAAAAAGGCTATTTAACTGGTTTCTGTTCAATGACTTTGTAATGTTCAACATTTTTCATAAGATTTGGTTTGAAGGTACATGTTCTTGATATCAAAATACAGCGTAAATTTGATATCAAAATATGTAGATCACGTGTCAAAGGTCATGGCTCATTAAATGCAAAAATAGCATTTCAAGTGGTGTCTGTTCAATAATTTTAGTAATGTTTGAGGGAATTTAATCAGTTTTGGGAGGGTACATGGTATCAAAATACAGCCAAAGTTTGCTTTTGAAGTATGTGGGTTAAAGGTCATACTGTATAATGCTGAATATTACGCGGTGGTTTTATTTTCGTGAATTCCACGACTTTAATACTGAAGGCGAAAATTATCACTTCTTGACATTTCTGTGCAAAGTGAATGCAAGTACAATAAAATCGCGAAAATATGCTCTTGTGAATTACTTAGTCTCAAAGCAAAATCGCGCAAATATATGGACGCGATATATATGGCGTATACAGTAGTTTATTGAATATATGGAAAAAGCTAATCGTGCATATCAGAAAATATGGTTTCCTTTTGAAAACTTTAGTAATGTTTAGTAATGTTGATTCTCTTTAAGTGAACAATTTCAAGACAAATCCTTCCAGCCAAGGTTTACACTCCAGGTAGTGTATACATTGGTATATGTCTGAACTCATTGACTTCTTGAGGCATTTTCAAGTGTTCCCAATCATGTTATTAGCTTTTAAAGCCACAGTTTAACATTGACCACAATTTAGAATATCTGATCTCGTGAGCTACACAATCCTCCATGCTCTAAGTGTCTTTGACAAGTTCTAAAAATGAATCCCTGAAAAATTGTACTTCAAAGTGATCATTTAGTGATCTTGGCCAATTTTGATTCTGTTTGGTTTATATAATAGGGCTTGGTGGAGGCTTCCAAACTCCCACACAGAATTCTGAAATTCATTAATTATGCAAATTTATGCAAATTTCTTCAAAAACACTTAAAATGCTACTTCTCCCACATTTCACATCGGATTTCGATTCTGTTTGGTTTATCTGATAGGGCTTGGTGGGGGCTTCCAAACTTCCACACAGAAATCTGAAATTCATTAATTATGCAAATTTATGCAAATTTCTTCAAAAACACTTAAAATGCTACTTCTCCCACATTTCACATCGGATTTCGATTCTGTTTGTTATATCTGATAGGGCTTGGTGGGGGCTTCCAAACTTCCACACAGAAATCTGAAATTCATTAATTATGCAAATTTATGCAAATTTCTTCAAAATTTATCTAGAAGGAACTGTCACATATTACAAACATTCATGCCATTCCACAGATTTACACTTACGGCGGGGACATATATTACGCATCGTGTAATTTACTGATTCACTTGTTTTTAATCATCCCTGTAGGATGAGCAGCTGCACATCTACACCATTTCGGGGGATACCGTCCAGGAGAAGAAGTCCTTCACCTCGCTGAAGGGTCAGATGACCAAATGTCGCTATTCACCCACGGGGGAGTACTTGGTTGCAGTCAGCTCGGAGAAGCAGATAGACTTGTGGAAAGTGTTCAGTGACTATGAAGTAAGTAGTAACATACAATTCTCCATACAGCATGTCCCCTCAAAAAATGTCCCTCTGATAGACTGCTAAACTGATTCCAAAATCAACGGTCATTCTGAATTTAGTGTTTAGTTTTAGAAAGCCTATTTTATTTTGTAACTTCTGTGAAAATTTCATTGGTCTGGCTTCATTGGTGTTGAATACACAGTCAATTTTGTAACTGCAGTGCTTTCAGCCCATTTTAAGTTTGCAGTGCTACATTAATGCATCAACCTGGATAAAAGTCAGATGGAAGGACGTGCAAGAGAACATTAAAGGCTTACAAGCTGAATATAGAAGGACAAACCAAAAGTAGAATGCACAATGTGAAAGCAAACACAACCAGTGAAACAGAACTTTGATCAGTTTTTATTTTTAAAAATAAATGAACAAAAACAAGAACATAGTCGTAGAATAAGGTATAGTGTGCATTTCTTTTTATCAAAGTTGGAATGGGATGGGAAACACTGCTGTTTCATAAGAGCCTGTGTATTCAAAACCAAAGAAGTGAGACCTGTGAAATTTTCACGCTAAGTACAAAATTAATTGGGCTTTCTAAATATGTAAACTTTATGGAGTATAAAACTTGATTTTGGCAATTATTCTGTGGTTTATGAGAGGGACATTTTTGGGGGGACATGTCGACAAAAAATCCCCAAATTATTCAACAAAATGTCGGATTTCGATTTGGTACCCCGAGGTACCATTTATGTCATCTTATCACATGAAGTTGTCAACGAAAGAACGTTCAGGCACTCAGCTTCTTGGGCAAGAATAACCAATTTGTTCATATCTAACATCTTATTTGTGCGTGATAACAGGTGCTATACTCAAAAAACTTCTGTTGTAGTCCTGATTTTGCAGTCATATTATTTTATTTTATTTTTTTACAATTAGCATGAAATCAGAGTTTCATTCATGTTTGTTGAAGGGAACCTTTCTCATAAGCTGGCAGAGCTAGTTCAAACTTAAAAAAAAACAAGAAAACCCCCCAAAAAACACAATGTAACTATAAACAGATTGGCTGTATTAAATCATTACCACTTTCGTTCTTAGTTGGGCCCATAAGTGTATTAAAGTCTGACTAAAGTCCAGGATGTTGATATATACAGAAGTATGTGTTATTGGTGAATATCGGGTGTGTTGGATATGGTGAATTTGAAATTACCTTCAAATTAATAAGTACCATTTATTTGATGTTGAAAAAAGTGTTAAGTGTCTATATAATAAAGGGCAAGGTCTAATTTATCTGTGGACTCGAACTCGGTACTTATGGACTAGACTCCAACTTGGAATTAAATTTGTAATGTACCAGTAATATCTGATGTTTAATCAAAATATGTTCTTATGTAACTGTATTAGAAATTAGTGTATGCATGTAAAGAAAACATATGTGACCCGTCACCACGGATCCCTAATAAAGTCGCACACCCCAAACTTAAGGAAAGCGCAAAATATTGTAATTTGGATGGAAGATATGAAAGTGAAATGTCTTAAAAATTCAAATGTTGTATGACATTCACTCTTAACAAAAGTTTGAATATTCATATTTTGCACCCAAGATAATTTCCTTTCTATTTTCAATTTTTCATGTTGTAAAAAATGTGCGACTTTATTGGGGTATTGTTTTGACAGGTCCCATATATCCTTGATGGATAATAAAATTGAATTTGAATTCTTTACATGACTTCCAGCCTATGCATTACACGCAATACAACCATAACGCCAAAGTGACGGACGTGGCATGGCATCCGGATGGTCATCATTACGCCACCTCCTGTATAGATACGTCCATTTCGGTCTGGGATGTCAGCAAGCAGCGACCAGATTGCAATCAACAAGGTAGGTCATTCCTCATGCAGTGGTTGTTGTAGCTAGTTCAAAGGCAGTGGATCTCATTTGCAAACATCCCCGCAGACCAGGAAAAGATAGCCCATGCCCTTAGGATATTGATGAGGGGCATGTCTGTGAAATCTGGGGGTCAGTTATTACCTAGAATTTGAAAAAAGCGAAAGAAAATCAATAGCCGTTTCGTCGTGTATGTTACATTTTAAGAATTTTTTTCTTGCGAGAAAAAAAATTCAAATCAGAGTCTAACGTTCACTATGATTCCACTAAAACTGAGTGTCTAGCTCCTATATTTTGCTAAAGGTTACCAGACGGCATTTTCTTCTAAATGCCATGGTATTTACACAATGTTAATTTTTAGGCATGCAAAAGAGATGCCCTGCCTTTAAAGGGCAATGACTTGATTGGGAAAAATAAAAAATAAAAAAATGCCTCTCGAACCAAATTGATTGAAAGATATATCAATAGATACACCAGCTGGAGTGTATCTCCTGGCTAGAAGGATTTATCTTAAATTTGTTTACTTAAGCCAAATCAAGTATGAACATACTAGCATTTTGTTTCTCTTGAGTCCCAATAGAAGTGGACCCCATAGACTACTGCACAACAAATTTGTCTGTCACAAGACATAAAGATAGAAGTTATTTTAAAATGAGTCAACTTTTGACTACCAAATTTTAACAGTAGAATCCTTGCTTAGTTTACCTGATTGTAGAATAGTTTCACCCCAAGTTGAGGACTACCCCTTATCATGTAATTTACCCTTAATGTGTCCTCATCCAGCAGCAACAGTGCTGCTGTGTTAATCCCCATTTGGCCAGCCTCTTTAACCCTAAATCCTACTGGGGGGTGGGGCGTAAATGGGTCCCCCCCCTTCACAAATCGCTTACTGCGGCGCGGAAATTTTATTGACCGCGCTGTTCACTTGCTTCCAATGTCTCTGTCATCATTTTAAGACTACATTTTCGGATAAAATGGGTACGTACCGGTTACATCGCCCTGCGCACTTTTCGAGTACATGCATGCACTCCAATAATTGCTTCAAAAACGGAATTTTGTGTAACAAATCATGCAAATTGTGTTTCAAGCCAAAAGTTCATGAAATGTAATGATTATTTACTTTTAAGGCTGAAACATTGGATTAAGTTTCGTGTGTTTGATGTTGCGCAAAAGTGTTCCCCAACAAATTCATCAAAAGATAATTATTAAAAATAAAGTCGAAGAAATACAAAACAATACATTAAGAAATTCACAAAACAATAATAATACATAGGAAATTAATTCTGATTCAGCAATTTTCTGTAGATATTTGTTAAGAAAATGTCAAACTGGTAATATTTTCATCAAAAATCAGCATTGCAGCTTCTTGTAAGCGAGATATAGTGCAAAACACATAATTTCATATCATCTTATTTGCATGATTAATTACTTAAAAATTATAAAAATCATTGAAAATTATTACTATACAGTCCTTGTAGTTTACATCGCGGCTCTATGGCGTGCCAATTTTTGGCGGCGGATCGCGCGTTCTGCGGCCGAGATCTCGGGGGGGGGGGGTGGCATAATGGCCCCCCCCCCCCCCCCCCCCGGTGATAAGTCGACCAGAAATAGCTGGTTATTTTAGGGTTAAAGGCAGAGTTCTTGATTTGCAGAGGTTACCATTTTTGTCGAGCCCACCGAGGTGTAGGGAGACTAAGGGATCACTTTGGCGTCCGTCTGTCCGTCCGTTACGCTTACAAAAACTTAAATAAATGCTCCAATTTCAACCAAACTTGGGTGGTAGGAGTCTCATAGGAAGCGGAAGGTCACCAAATGGTCAAAGGTCACTGGCAGGGGTCAACGACCTTTAGAGCCCAATGTTAAGTTTATTCAGCAAGTTTTTATTGTGGTGCATAGCGTTACTCCCATTTGCCCAATTGTGACCAAACTTGGGTGGTACATGTCTCATAGGGAGCTGAAGGTTCTACAAAAGGTCCAAGGTCACCAGCAGGGGTCAACGTCCTTTTAGAGCCCAATGTTAAGTTTATTCGACAAGTTTTAATTATGGTGCATAGCTTTGCTCCCATTTGCCCAATTGTGACCAAACTTGGGTGGTACATGTCTCATAGGGAGCTGAAGGTTCAACAAAAGGTCAAAGGTCACCAGCAGGGGTCAACGACCTTTTAGAGCCCAATGTTAAGTTTATTCGGCAAGTTTTTATTATGGTGCATAACTTAGCTCCCATTTGCCCAATTGTGACCAAACTTGGGTGATAGATGTCTCATAGGGAGCTGAAGGTCACTGACAGGTCAGAGGTCACCTGCAGGGGTCAACAACCTTTAGAGCCTAATGCTTAGTTTTTTTGGCAAGTTTCTATTATGGTGCATAACTTTGCCCTCATTTGCCTAATTGTGACCAAATTCAGGTGGTAGATGTCTCATAGGGAGCTGAATGTCACCAAAAGGTCAAAGGTCCCCAACAGGGGTCAACGACCTTTTTGAGCGAAACTGGGCGAGACACATTATGGCTATCGCCTTGTTGTTCAGATTTGATGCGGTGGAAGAAAGATGGGTAAATGTCTGGTGATAAAGTATTGGGTTATGCGATCTCCAATTTCAAAATATACATGTAAAGAATAGTGCCCAAGTGGCATAGTCTAGATTTCAGGCCCTATCTGTAGCTTTCACCCGTTGATTGTTCAACTGTGAAGAATTTATCTGTTTTGGGGTAGCTGAGGCCACTTGACACTGGTCTAGCTTTATCTCTGACCCGGTACAGCCTTTGTGTAGCAGGGAATATGCATTCACTTAATGATACAAGTTTGAAGGGGGTATATATATATAGGAATCTCGTACTGTCAAGCGGTTGGTCGGTCTTTTGCAAATATTGCGGATCAAACAACTTCTTCAGTTTTTGACCAGTGCTCATGAGATTTGGCTCACACATTGATCTTGGGGTGAAGATGTGCAGGACACATTTTTGGAATGTGTCAGAAACTGCATTGCCATGGCAATGGTATATTATGGCAAGAAGTCGGGGATGCAATGGGGCAGATATATCAATCACCTTCAGTGATATTTCTAGTTAGAAGTAACAAATTGTTTGTTTTTTTGGTTTTGTTGTAGCTATCCATTGTCGCGGTCCAGTCAATTGCCTTCGGTGGTTGGACGACCATACCATCGTCTCTGGAGGGTCGGACTGTTGCATTCGAATCTCAGAAGTTACATTCAAGTAAAAGAAACCAGGAACCAGCAGGATGGAGGAAACTTTTATGTTTTGCCACCAAATGTTTTTGCTAAAATGATTATCAAGGTGGGTTGGGTAGGGATGGGTTGGGGGGGTGGGTGGGAGTGGTGTGGTGTGGTGTGGTGTTTCACTTATCAACTCTGTCACAGCACCCCACCCCTCCCAAAGATCGGTTTGGGTGTTCATATAGCAGCTTGGCGATTGGATACTTCACAGTTGCAGACATATTTTGGTGAAACTTGATTAAGAAAAAGTGAAAACATAGTTGTCAGTTTGCAGAATTATAGTTGGAAATAATATTTGACAAGTCCCAACCCCCACCCCTCCACAAAACGTCTCAGGTTTTCACGCATGTGGGACTTTGGGATTGGAAACTTCAAAGTTGCAGACAATTTTTATATTTGAAAAAAAATGTAAACATTACAAAGAAACAAGGGTAACAACATACCCCCAAAAATGTTAGATTGTACAATTATCATCATGTATGAATTATTGCAGAAATTTTGATTATCTTCAAGCCATTGACCCTTTGGTCAGTGTTCACGAGGAGGTTTCCTCTTCAACGAGGCATCCAGGGTGTTTATGTCGAATGTGAAGCACAAATCTATGCCATTGCTGATGATTTAAAAAGAGAACATATTGCATGAAAGATAGGCCTCATCCTTAAACACAAACTTCATGTCACATCAGAAGAATTTGTAACTCCAAAATTTTTTATAGTTCTAAATTTACCTGGCAAAAAGCTGACTTCATACTGTGGTTTAGAAACCATCACTGGTGTATTGGGGGGGGGGATGTTTTGGGTGTTCAAACACCCCCCTTTAGAAAAGAAAAATAGGAAATGACCATAAGAACTGCCAGATTACAAACTTGATGACTGTGCTTATCACATCAATTTGCACCATAGAACAACCCCCTTTAAAAAATACTGGGGTATGTCTGTGCACACAATGTTTAAGTTAAATGCCCTCCTATGAATACTGATCTTTGGGTTTTATAAATGTTATTGTTGGTTAACAAAAATATGACAAAAGAGATTTGAATGTAAACACTGGCTGTCTGAGCCCAAATACATGTATATGTAATTTCTTTATTTGTAATGTACAACAAACTGGTTAAGGAGATTCATTGTGATATTGAATTTGGGGAAAAATAGAAAATGAAGTGGGAAAGGTGTTTCTTTTTCATCAACCTTTGTTTTGGGAAATCTGTCTTGAGGCCTCATTTAGATGGAAATTTAATTTGCAAACTCATTGTCGCAATTTCGCAGATTAGTATGTTATAGAGTGATAAGTAATCACCAAAGATTGTTGTCCGCTTCAGGAGTTTTATCTAAGAAAGAAAAAAAATATTTGCAATCTGGAAACATTTGTATTGCCTCAGGAATCAACTTTGAGGAAGAGAAACAATTAGAGAACATTTGCGATTGTAACCAAACTATTGAATATATTTTGTGTGGTACACTAGTGGCTTCATTACGCTCAAGATAGCAAGTTCTATTTTTAAAACTGACTTTTTATGTGTACAAATATACTTATGTATC
>JZLH01S0007677.1:8500-18851 GCA_001188425.1 Eucidaris tribuloides
GGAAGGTCGCAAACGCGACATCGCGTCAAGGCGATGGCTAGTACAGCAAGACAACCAGACACGGCCATCATCCCACCGAGTACGAAAAACAGCGACCGGAAACTTCCGGTTGCATCGTAAAGGAAACCTGCCAACATCATCATCAAAAGAAATGCGATACGTAATTTTATCATTATCAAATCTCAGTTAATATTGGCCTATAGTATATATTGGCCTATACATGTAGTGCGCAAATATTATGCTAGGGTTGGAAATGGCATGGGATTTGTGTGGTGCAGTGGACAGTGGTGTAAACACATCGTCACACTGATTCGCTGTCCAGAAGGCTCAATCATAATGCATGTTCTGACAGGCACAAATCCTCACAGGGGTGTATTCAGGAATTTTTTTCGTGGGTGCGCCGTGAACAAGTATTTTTTTTTTTTGGGGGGGGGGGCCTTTTTTACAATGAAAAAAAGCAAGAGAATACCTGATCAATGCTGATCAAAACAAATGAATTTAGAGTGAACTTGAGTGATTTTCACTCAACTGAGTGAAAAACACATATTCACTTGAAATTCACTGATCTTAATTAACCCATCAATGCCCATGACCGCATTTTTGTGGGAAATTTTTCAAGTCCCTCTATTGTCAGACTGACAGCTCCAAAAAATGTGCACTTTTACACCAATAGACTAGTAGAAAAATCTACTGCTAATTATGGGAGTGGTATAATAAGACTTTATGCATTATTCATAGAGCTGTTATTATTCAAAGTTATTTTATTGGCTGAGAGCTAAATGTCATATTTTGCATGAGAGATTGGCAACTAAATATATGAATAATTCATTGTCAGATAAAATTCCACCAATGGGAGTCAAGTATTATGACATCATTGCTCACTGCTCATTTGCATATCCCTCTGTGAGCTGACAGTGCATGGCTGCAGTGTGTGTGTAGTGCACACATGCAATGTGTGTGTGCAACTGTGCATTGAACTGTGTGCACTGAGCCTGTGTAGTGTGGAGACATGTGTACACAGAATCAAGATGGTGAAAGTTCATTATGGAAACAATCGTACCAATAGAGCTCTAACTTTATAAGACAGGTAATGTTCTGTTTCTGTAACATCACCAGTTTTTACTGGCTGACATTAATTTCACATCACAATTACTAAAATTGTGACAGAATTATTGTTTATTTGAGGATAAAGCTGACACAGAACTTTGCTTGCACTGTGCAGTACGGACCAGACGGCATTCATTGATACTGAGTACTAATGACTCGTTAGGCATAGCAAACTAGCAGTGTTGAAATCAGAATCTAGGCAAGCAAGGCCATTGGTAAATGTGATAAATGGAAAAATTAATATGAATTGTGACAATTGATGCTTGTCTGAATGATTTAGTGCAGCAACTGACTTAGCAGTGACTGGCTAGGTCCGGGGGCTAGGTCCCCATGCCTAACAACAAGCAAGCTACCGTCAGCAGCATCATTCTTCTTGACTTTCGTTACAAGTTACAACCCTGTTCATAAACAGGAAAAAAATAAAACAATTGCTTGTCTAACTGTTACAATCCTTGAATAAATATCCAGGGATACAATTTGTACTTATTTTATTTTACCCACTGGTCACCTATTATCAAAACAAGACATTACGTAAAGTCAGTATCAGATCAGATTTGTGCCCAAATATGATGCATCAAACTTTTCAGCTAGACTGCACGCAGCCCAGCTGAATTGCTTCACTTTAGATTAGGTATACAAAGTTTAACATTTGTGTCCAAACTTGAAAAAATAAATCAAATTATCTAAATCAAACAATTCTTGATTTGTCTGTCAAACCTGATGCAATTGTTTGATTGTGCACCCAAAATAATTCATGTGAATTTCTCTCACACAGTCACACAGTTGCATTGTGCATATTCATACACAAGCGTCGGAATGATCGATTATGCTGGGATAGGTGGGGACAGCTCATTCTTTGATGAATTTTCATAGCACGAGAAATTTATTTCAATAAATATGTAGACTCTCTAACTACACTAATTTTAATTCAGTCAAAATAAATTTCTACAGTTTGTTAAATTGCATTTATGCTCTTTTCTTTATTTCATAATATCTTGCAAATTATAAATCCCTCCACAACATTTACACAGTCCCTCCACAAGAAATGGACTATGTCCAATGTAGGTAAAATGGTTCAAAGTGTTGCCGATTGTATCATAGCACATAGTGATTATTTTGGGTTTGGAGAAGGCTTGGGCATTGATGGGTTAAGAGTGAACAATTTCACTCGTTTTTGGAAAGAAAGTATGACCTCTGTGACCTTTCCCCTCTACAATCTAATTACTTCGTCATCGCCTCATAATACATACTTAATAAGAATAAGAATATTTTTTATTTACCCAGGGTAGCCACTTCAGTCAAATAGACTGTTCTTCCAGCGGGCCCTGCATAACATAAATGTTATTATTACCCTTCTCTGTTCTAGAATGCCCAGCGCCTGGCTAGAAAGCAGAAGGTACCATTTTTAAAAAGTCATTTGGTATGACCCGGCCGGGGTTCGAACCCGCGACCTTCCGATTGTGAGGCGGACACTCTGACCACTCGGTCGTCACACCGGTATATATACTTGACCCAAGTTTCATTTAAGTCGGATCAGCCGTTCTCGATGTTTTTTCGCGGCAACGAACCCAAATTTAACTTGTTTTTGCATGACCATTTAAACACTTCAGCTTGTCTCATAGTAAATTTTATAGTCTTGATCCAATTTTTTTTAAATCAAAATCCGATCTGGAATTCTAATGTTATCATGGTAACGAGTCTAAATTAGACATGTATCATCCCCTTGTGACCTTTGACCTTCTTACTTTATCGCTACCTCATATTATATCCTTGACCCAAATTCCATTGAAATCTGATCATGATTGCGGTAACGAGCTCAAATTAGGGTCTGTGACCTTTGACCCTTGACTTTTCCACTCCAAAATCTAATCAGTTCATATTTGCATTATGGTACTTAGCTGACCCTAGTTTCATCAAAAACTAATCTCCAGTTCTCGAGTTATCGTGTCAACGAAAACCGGTAACGAACGGACGGACAACCTGAAAATATTATGCTTCCGGTACCTTCGGTGCGGAGGCATAAAAATTGTCACTTTCCACCTCTGATAATCCTCACCTGTGGCAATGGCCTCTATTTAAATTTTAGAGGAGCCCGTTCTAATATAACGGCCGCTTTCGCCTTTTGCTAAGTGATATTGTGGTCTCCAATGAGTACAGCTTTATTCTGATAAGTGCCCCTTAAATCATTTAATACTGGATCATTTCATTTCTCATAGAAAGAACCCTTATTACAACTAATACGAGCCTCTCTTATGTTACAACAACGCATCTCATCTTATCTGTGCTTATAGTGCCTCTTTTTCATGTGCGACAAATATCGGATGTTTAACCCTCTAATATTTGAATATGACACATTTTTGCTTGTTTTCTTTTCTGACAATTAGTGTCATTTTCATTCTTAAAGTACCTCTTTTTCTTGTTCTTTAATTTGTGCCCCTAATTTGAAACGACTTGGAGCAACTTACTTTAATTTCTAAGGCCTAGCTCACTACGCTTGCTATAGAATTAACACTTGATAATTTCAGTCTCGATTCTGAGACTGTCTTAAGAATCATTTCAGAACTATTTTCCCACTTTAAAGATCTTATTGAACGCATTAAACCTCATATGTAGTATTTTTTCGCTCGCTTCGCTCACTTGCACACTAATAGGCCTATATAGTTAATTAATCCCAACAGCAGATTTTCATGTTTTAGCAATTTCCTAATAGGCCAAAAATGTAATCACAATAAAGGGTATATTATATTCCAACGATTATAGAGATATATTTTGCACTTTGTAGGTGCCCAATATTTGGAAATTTCACCTCAATATTGCAATCACCCCCTCCCCAATCCTTGCACCGAATATACGCCCATGGTCTATGGTCTAAAATGGTTTTGGTATAGATTCTTTGCATGCTGTATGGAAAATTACTGAAAATGTCTATGCATGTTATCCCCAAATACCTGAGAAATATCCAGAGGAAATGGTGGCAAGTCCTAGCAAAAAGTAGAAGAACACAATGGCGTTGTAAAACCGTTTCTGGCTGACTGATATGCTTATCATCCCTTCGCATTGAGATATCGCTCCGTAGTTCCCAATTCCGTTTAGAAAGGAGCACACCAGCAGATAAGCGAGTGAGGAATTGAAAGGTTGACAGAAGAACGCCATTGACGACAACATGCAGCACAGGATAAAGAGCGGTCTACACCAATGCGGACGAAAGTACATCGTTACAGCGAGCAACAGCCTCCCCAGCAAACCGCCCAGAGCAGCCGTAACAGGGAGGTTGACGGCGACGGAACCCGATATCCCAACTGAGTTTGCATACGGCACCATGAAAAGTACCCAGCTTACGTTAGAGAATATCGTTAACACCAACATGGAAACAGCAATCGCGTAGTGAGGATCCAGTACTGCTGTCAAAACTGCCTTTCCTTTTCTAAATGCACGCTTAAACAAACCATCGCGACTTCTGTTTAACGAAGACTCCGACTCAGGGCCTTGTTGAGCCTTACGTGTGAGATCCAGTTGTTCAGCAGACGACGGCCTTTGGTCCTGGACTGGCCTCAGAAGAGCACCAATCGGGAATTCGTGGAGGAGAAGGGCTCCCAGAACCAGCATGGCTCCCGTTTGTCCGTATGCTTGTAAAAGAGCTTCGGTTAGCAGGGGGAGAAGCATAGCTCCCAAGAGTGACACGAGGGACGATGACGTCATAGCAAAAGTAAACTGCTCCCGGAAACAATGCTGCAGAGTGGTAGTACATGTCACGTTAAGAACACTCATACAGAAACCTAAGTTGGAACATTGGAAGAAAAACGACATTTTAAATTCAAAGTCAAAGTCAACGTTGTAAGTTAGCTGAAGTTGTAGGGATAATTCATAGATTACAAAATATATTACCTGAAAAAAATTATGTTGCCTTTATATACCCTCCCTACTCAAAAGTATTGTAACATACACTATAACGAATACATTTTGAGTTGAAAGGGTTTCTGTAATGATGTCCTAATGAAGTTTATTATTGGACAATAACAAATATTTGAAAAGAAATCAATGAATAATTTTCCTTTTTTCCAAGGCGGAGAGATTACAAATGCAGACGCACCCACGACAGAGGGCTGGAACATAAAAATTTAAAATTTTCGCCTCCCCATAGGGGTGGGATGTTTATTCACTCTAGCATCGGCAATTCGTTTCATATTTGCCGTCAAACGATTTTGATGGTTTGAAAGACTCCTATACCAAAAAATCGCAATATGCTCCTTTGATGCGATTCAGATAGAAGACACCACGCCGCAAAGAAGGCAGAGCACTCCTTTCCTATAAGACAGTGAAATAGGAGAATAAGCGCTACTAATCAAGATGATGGTCTTCTTCTCCACACTACTGAGTGGTATGACAGTAAATTTTAGGATGTTTACAATAGTGAACCGCCTTTAGAATTCAGAAAGAATAAGAAATTTATAACGTGAAGAGGTCTTGTATAAATATGGGGCGTATCCTCCTTACCGCTGTCTTATGAAGATAGGATGCGCTTTTTTTCTTCACGGCGTGGTCGTTTCTTTCTGAGACAGCTTCAAAGGAACATATTGCAATTTTTGTTTGTTGGAAGTCTTTTCAAACCATCAAAACGTTTGACGGGAAATATGAAATCGAATTACGATGCTAGTGTGAATTAACACCCACCCCTGTAGGGGGAAAATTTAAATTTTGTTTGTTCCAGCCCTCTGTAGGGGTGCACCTGTATTTGATAATCTCTCTGCCTTGGAGAAGAAAGGAGAACTTATATTCATTGATTTATTTTCAAATAATTGTTATTTTCCATTAATAAACTTCATTAGGACATCATTACAGAAAGACCCTTCAACTCAAAAGCATGCGTTAAGTGTATGTTGCCAATACTTTTGAGTAGGAGGGTAATATCGTACATCAATACTACACATTAAGCCCCTGTCCCACTACTGCGGCAAGCGTTGCGTGTGACTTGCGGGGAACTATTTTTGCTACCCGCAGGTCCCCGCGAATGCCCGCACCTGACAGTACCTAGCACGTATCTCGCCCTAAGTTGCCCGGAGGTGCGCACGCAAGTGGATTTACCCGCAGCCAAGTTTTGAGCATTTTAAAACTTGTTGCGGGTGAGCCCCGGGGGATTGCCGCAAGGGACACGCAAAACACCAGTAAGAGGCCTGTAGCGGCCGCAAGTCACAGGCAATTAACCCGTTTAAAGTACGTAGGTTGCCCGTGGATCGTTGGCTATGCCACCGGAAATGCGTGTCATCTGCGGACATTCTACGAGCATAATACGGGTGTCTTACTGCAAGGAACGGTGTCGGTACTGCCAACATCCGTGTAGCTGGTCAGTCATACGAGCAAATTGCGTGCTTTGATTGATTATTACTGCTTTCTGCTGTTTAGTTGAGGGTTACCTCCTTGTGACTCGCGGCCACTACAGGTAGCAAAAATGGTTTCCCCGCAAGTATTACCCAGGATCGCACCTCGCAGGCAACTCCACGCAGGTAACACGCAGTTGTGACGCAGGTACTCGCAGCGCCCGTATTGTGCCGTAACTAACACGGATCTGTGTCGAAGCTCTCACGGCTGACACGCAAGTCGCACGAATACACGCATGAAGAACTGAAGTAGCACGCGTCGCAGGAGGTAGGATGCAGCGCGAAACTGCGTCAAAAATTTTTTTCGCCGCGTTAATTATCCTGCGTGCTGGAAAATTGTTCCCGCAAGTCATACGCAACGCTTTGCCCGCAGTAGTGGGACAGGGCTTTACATACTGTTACATTAATTGGGCCAATTGTGTATTTTCCGATAGAATGTACAATTACAAACTAAAGCTGTTCTACTTGATTAATAACCACTCTGCCTGTCTGCGCAGAGCGTCGATTCTGTGGGGCGGGGGGGGGCGATTCGTCCCCCATGAAAATATTGGGGGGGGGGGCAAACATATCGATTTGCCCCCCCCCCAATTAATTTGACAACTTAAAAAATTGATAAATATGCAATGCAAAATTTGTTGTAAAAAGCATTGAAACACTTAAAACATAAAATGACATAAAAATACTATTTGAACATACAAAATTGCCAATTTTTCGGTCGGCTACTGCGCGCAAAAATTATGTATATAGCATTATGGGGGGCGTGGGAACTTTTTTTAACACTTTTGCCCGCCCCATCCGAAAATGGGATCGAGCCTGCTGACTCTGCGGTTTAACTCGCCACTCATCTCCCTTGTTTGCCAGATTAAATATTCGATCCAATTCACACATTAATAAACTGCAAGTACGTATATTGTATGTATTATGTGTAACATAATAATAACCCACCTGCGTATAACTCCACTATCTCCCCTGTTTCCATATTAATATTCTATCATTAAACGACCATTAATAAACGAATACCCGCCCTGCATAATTCCCACTCAGTCTCCCTGATTGCCAGATTAAAATCTATCCATTACCTGACATTAATAACCTGCAATAGGTGTTTGTTATGTATATTGTAGCAAAAATGATTGCCACCATTTGTTAAATACAATTTTCTCTTCAAATTCAACATATCATTAGCATTCAACCCGCAGAACCAATGATTACATTACCAAAAGTACGAAATCCATTATTACAAGCGACCTTTGGCTATTGTACAGGGTGGCCAGAATAATCTAACTGCATCCATTAATTTCCTCAACATCATCACAAAAAATGTCATTGGTGATATTTCATGGGTTAGAACATTTTTTTTCCAACAAATGAAACATAATCCTTGATTTTGATTAAGGTGTTTAGATCTAAGTGTTATATTTTTCTGGAGCAATGTAATATCGCTAAATTTGCCTATTTTTTTTCAACTCCAGCGATGCATAGTACCAAAATATTTCTGCGTAACGACGTGCGCATAGAAGCGAGGCAAGCTGCAATGACCATGTATGCCATACTTTCCATTGTCTTCGTATGCTATGGCAGCGCGTAACGTGAGAATATTTTGGTGGTTCGAGTTCGCTGGAGTTGAGAAAGAACAAATTGTCGGAAATGACATTGCTCAGAAAAATGCCTAAGAGTCCAAACGCCTTCACTTAAAAATCAAATCATCTGGTTATCATTTTTCTTAAAAATGAATGTTCTAATCCATGAAATAATCACTAATGACATTTGTGGATGATGTTGAAGAAATTGAACGACGCAAGTGTAGCATTCTTTCTGGACCACCCTTGTATAGCAGGCATGATTGAAGCCATTATACCAATATACATGGGGGGGAGCGTAATTTCGGGATACTTGTAAATGAAAGTATTTCGTCAAATATGATTAATCGTGTTTGTGGATAAATAAAATAATCATCATGCTTACTCGTAAGAACCTGAAAAAAACCCGATGATGTATCTATTATTTAGTCATCTGAACGCCAAAGTCGTTAAGGTAGATGACGATAAGATGAGACACGCGGCATCTATCGGGGAAGCTATGATGTGATTTGTAAGACAATGATAATCGCTTGAGGTCAATATATTTGGAGTTTGTAAAACTAATTAGCACAGTAGTCAACATTTTCTTTTTTCTGGGTTTTTTTCGTATAAGGTTGTTAATTTATTATGCCATCTATGCTGTAGTAAATTTATTTCATTTTTGCATTTGCATGATGCGTCAAAGAATGAATTTGGGCGCCAGGCACAATTTCATGTTCCATTACTGTAATTTTACTCGTGCCACTAAACTAACCAATAGCCAATCAGTGAAAATGAAGTAATAATGACGAATAGGCAACCAGCTCTCTCGAAGGTAATTTATTACTAAAAACACAACGATCTATTCCTCATTCAGCAGTCGTCTGCCTTCCTGTCTCTCTACTTGACTGTTGTGTGTGTGTGTGTGTGTGTGTGTGGGTGTGTTGTGTGGTGTGTGTGTTGTGGTGGTGTTGTGTGTGTGTGTGTGTGTGTTGTGTGTGTGTGTGGGAGGGGTGAGGGGTCGTGCTCGCCTGTGCTGGGCATGTGTTCACCGACGAAGAAAAAAATTTCTTCTCTGTCGGTACATGTGCAGGCATATACAGTAATCAAGACTGGCCACGCCAGCTGAAGAAAATTGCCCCTCTGCATAATAAGAACAAAATATTCGCAAAGGAATAATCCTTACCTACAATTGAAATCTCTTTTCGCATGATACTCTTATCCACGATGCTGCTATAATGAAAGGACCCTTTTCCCAAACAGCGATACCGCATAACACTCTCGGATTGAAATGATGCGTAAAACTTTGACAATAAGGACCTGCTAATTTGGATCGAAGTAATAATGAATAACACTGCCAGAGTGTCATTAAAGGTTAAGCACGCGGCTGAACATTGTGTAGCTTCAATTTACAACATTGTCAAGCTGTGATATGTAGCTACATAGAGTTTTCGAGATGGACAAATAAGACACCTACAATACAAAGTTTAGAAAAGTTATGCCTGCCACTGCCAAGAATGCGATGAGTAAAACAATTTTGCTTCCGGGTAGAGGGATAAAGAGCCTAAGATCTGCACACGAGTAAGTCTATGGAGGAATGGCAGGTGAATCCGGTCAATTTGAGTGCTTGCAGATTTTCAAATTTTTTAAATGCACTAAATCATCATTTTGAAAATACAATTTTTCAGCGGCTTCATTTTGTAGACCTATCAAATAGATTACATACTGAAAAATAAAGGTGCTTACAAGGTGCAAGACTTTGCGGGAAATAGTGCCAGAGCAATTGTCTGCGCGGTATCGAGGAAATTCACCTTTCACAGTGATGGCGCTCGCCGCCACTCATCGTGTTTGCGGTTGTACCTTTTAAGTGCACATTTTGCCTCTAATAGGCACTTTCATAATGTATTCAATTTATGGATGTTTTCTCTCCGAAGCCTGGTTTTAAGCTATTTCTTTCATCTGTTTCTATTGAATACAATTTCGAATACTGAAAAAATTTTTGTTTTTTTTTTTTTTTTTTTCAACTTGCATGACATTATACTTTTTCTATGTCGACAAGGCTCAAACAAAGCTTGCAGGTTTGTCAAGAACAACTTCTGTTTAAAAGGTGTATGGATTTAAAGTATACGAAAAACGGCTTATACAGGTGCCAAGGTTTTGCACTTAAAGGAGGAAAAGTAATGCACCTTCGCTTCAATACAAAATATTAATCAATTCTGAAAATAACACCTTCACGGCCAGCCGTGATGGCCAAAGCTGGGTAGAGCGTCCGCTCCCGTGGCGAAAGTCGCAGCGTTCAGCCCGGCAGGG
>JZLH01S0007677.1:23472-37720 GCA_001188425.1 Eucidaris tribuloides
ACGAAGAAAAAAGATTTCTTCTCTGTCGGTACATGTGCAGATATACCAGTAATCAAGAATGGCACGCCACTGAAGAAAACTTGCCCCTCTGATAAGTAAGACAAAAATATTCGCAAAGAATAATCTTACCTGACAATATGAAAAATACTCTTTTCCAATGATACTCGTAGTCCACGATGCTGCTATAAATGAAAGACCCGTTCCCAAACCAGCGATACGCATTAACACTCTCGGATTGAAATGATGCGTAAGAACTTTGACAATAGGACCTGTATTTGATCGAAGGTAATAATGAATAACACTGCCAAGATGTCATTAAAGGTTAAAGCCAGCGGCTAACATTGTGTAGCTTCAATTCACAACATTGTCAAACTGTGATATGTGAGCTACATAGTAGTTTTCGAATGGACAAATAAACACCCTACAATACAAAGTTTAGAAAGTTATGCTGCCACTGGCAAGATATGCATGAGTAAACAATTTGATTCCGGTAGAGGATAAAAGCCTAGATCTGCACACAGTAAGTCTATGGAGGAAATGGGCAGGTGAATCCGGTCAATTTGAGTGCTTGCAGATTTTCAAATTTTTTAAAGCACTAAATCATCATTTTGAAATACAATTTTTTCAGGGCTTCATTTTTAGACCTCATCAAATAGAACTTACATACTGAAAAATAAAGGTGCTTACAAGGTGCAACTTTGGGAAATAGGTGCAGAGCAATTTCTGCCGCGGTATTCGAGGAAATCTTCACCTTTCACAGCTGAGCGCTCGCCCCACTCCATCGTGTTTGCGAGTTTGTACCTTTTAAGTGCACATTTTGCCTCTAATAGGCCACTTTCATAATGTATTCAAATTTATGGATGTTTTCTCTTCCGAAGCCTGGTGTTAAGCTATTTCTTTCATCTGTTTCTATGAATACAATTTCAATACTGAACATGCAACTTGCATACATTATACTATTTTCTATGTCGACAAGCTCAAACAAGCTTGCAGGTTGTCAAGAACAACTTCTGTTTAAAAGGTGTATGGAATTTAAATGTATTACGAAAACGGCTTATACAGGTCAGTTTGCACCTTAAAGGAGAAAGTAATGCACCTTCGCTTCAATACAATTAATCAATTGAAAATAAACACCTTCACGGCCAGCGTGATGCCAAGTGGGTAGAGCGTCCGCCTCCCGTGCGGAAAGTCGCAGGTTCGAGCCCGGCAGGGTGATATATGTACGAGTTTTTAAATATTTGTAAATGTTAATAAATTGAATTATAATGTAAATACTATACATTAAATAGCACTGAATAAACGTAATTGCAGTTCACACACCACACAGTTTGCAAGAAAAAGAAGAATACTTTTAAATTTTCTATAGATATGGTGCAGTCCTGCACCTTTCAGGTTCAACCTTGCACCATTCAGAAAGGTGAAAATTTGCACCTTTAAAGGTGCTCCAGTGTGACATTGATCTGCACCTTTAAAGGTTGCAAAGTTGAACTTATTTTCTTAGTGGTAGACCGATGGAGGATTATGTAGCTCACAGTGTTTTTTTTTTAATGTGTCAATGTTAGCTTGGGGCTTTAATGCCATGATTGGGGTAGTCCTCAACTTGGGCTGAAATATTCTACAGTCAAGTAAAGTACGCAAGGATTCTGCTGTGAAAATGTTGTGGTCAATATTTAACTATTCTAAAATAACTACTGTCAATATTCCTTGTGGCAGGCAAATATGTTGTGTAGCTTTCTATGGGATTTATTTCTCTTGACTTAGAGAGAAATAAAATACTTGTATGTTCATGCCTGATTCTCCTAACAAAGACATCCTTCCAGCGGGAATACACTCCAGCGCGGTGTATAGTTGGTGTATGTTTAAACTCATTTGGTTCTTGAGGAATATTTATTTGTTCCCAATCATGTCGTTAACCTTTAAAGGGTCACAGTCAGAAAGAGATAACACCCTCTATAATTCAAATCATGAAAGTGGGCTTTTCTTACACCGCGGTGCACGTAATTTGATGTCTTGCTAATGTTAATACTGTATCAAACAGTCTTTCAATACGTTTTACGTGAAGATTTACATAACAATGATCTTGAGTTGATGTGTATACATCTTTGAATACCGCATCAGAAACCATTTTTGTCATTCCAGACCACCAATTCTAATATTCATTGTTGATTTCATTAGAAGATTTACTTCAAAACGTTGAATCTACTTTACTTGATTATATTTTGATAGGGTGATTTTAATTGTGATTGATTCAACATAATGCATCCAATAACACAAAAACGTCTATTGAATTAGCACGTGAGTATAATTTACATCAAACATATTGATAGCCAACTCGGTGGTTCTCAGACCACTAGTACCTTATTGACTGTTTTTTCTTCAAATAGTGGTAAAGTAGCAATGTGATGGTTCCCGTATCACTTAGTGATCATTATATGGTTATTGTATTGTGGGGAAAGACTAAGAATGTATCAAGTAATAATACAATTTTATTCGTTCCCGAAATTTAAATAAAATTGATATCGTAAAATTTGAAACGAGCTTCACGAAATATCATGGGATGGTGTTTTATGTCTGAATGATACTGAGAAAGCTTACGAT
Source organism: Eucidaris tribuloides (assembly GCA_001188425.1). Classification (NCBI taxonomy): domain Eukaryota; kingdom Metazoa; phylum Echinodermata; class Echinoidea; order Cidaroida; family Cidaridae; genus Eucidaris; species Eucidaris tribuloides. The sequence continues at coordinate 26,071 of JZLH01S0007677.1, forward strand.
TATGGCAAATAAATTGACTTCAATATTAATTATTATGCTTGCTATTAAGAAGAAAGAGTACGAAAGAAACAATCTCTCTGGATTAAAAAGCATATTCTGGATTCAATGCGTAAAAGAGACAAATTGAAAAAAAAAAACTGCCAGAAAATCAAAATTGGATAGTGATTGGGTTCATTATAAGAAAAATGCGTAATAGTAACTTCTCAGATAAAGAAAAGCAAAACGGATTATATTACTGAAAGCATAATTCAGATAAAGGAAATTCTGCTGCAATGTGGAAACTTCTGAAATTCTTTTATTCCCGACAAAAAGACGGTGTTGAATATTCAAAAGCTTGTGTATAATGTGTGGAATTATTGTAATATATCTATTGCTAATGCTTTTAATGAATATTTTTCGTCAGTCGTCGAATCCCGTAAACAGACTGTTAATTGGAAATCATCCGAACAATTTCTTGATATCCAAGAACTTGAACACAATTTTCTTTTTCACCTATAACAGTAAATGATGTCAAAACTGTCCTCAATGATATTCCCGGAAGCAAGGCAACCGTCATGATGATTCCATGCACTATTCTTAAAAATTCTTTGTCACATGTCATTGAACCATTGACACACATAATTAATCTGTCGTTGAGTGGGCCTGTCAAAGGTTCTTGAGAAAATTGTTTTTAAACAAGTGTACGCTCTTAATATGTTGTCTCCAAATCAATACGGTTTTCGTCCCAATCATTCACTACACTCGCCCTACTTGAGTTAACTGAAATATAAGAAAGGCTACTGACAAAGGCCAAGTGGTGGATTAGTGTCGCTTGATCTCGAAAAAAGCTTATGATATGGTATCCACGAGATTCTCTTCGTAAAATGAAGTGTGACGGTTTCAGTGACAGGACAATGAAATGGTTCAGTGATTAGTTTTATTTACGGAGTCAAGTCACACGTTAGTGGAATGAATCTTAAACCACTTTTTGTCAAACATGGTTACCACAGGGCAGTATTCTTAGCCCCGCTTCTTTTTATTTTTATATTTAAATGTCCTCCATAAAGTAGTGACATTGTATTGTATTTACGTAGCTTCAAATGACCCAGTAGAATTACAATCAAAGTTGAATGAAGATATTGCAGCAATGTTAAATTGCTGGCTCCCACAATGAATTGCTATTAAACGCTGACAAGTGTAAGAGTCATCTTAATGGAACTAAAAGGAAATTGTTAACTTTGGTCGATAAAGGTATCATATATCATGGACGCTTTCTTGAAACAGTCGACGAATTGAAGTACCTAGTGTAATACTAGATAAACATTGTCATGGGGCCCCCAAGTGGAACATGTTAACTGAAGTCCTGCGTAATTTCCATGTGTTGAGCGCACAAGGCCATACATTGATAAACTACTACCGCTATCGGTTATATATAGAACTATGATACAATCACATTTCGATTATTGTGGAGTGATATGGTTAACCCTATTCGTCTTCATGAAGAAATTGCAAATTTTCCAAAATAGGGCAATACGAATTGTTTGAATGTGAACAGCAGGCAGCAGTAACGACCCTATTTCAAAACTCCAACATTGAATGCCTTGAGTATTAAAGTGAAAAAAAAACTTGCTTGCATTGGTTTTTAAATTAATTTCATCATATTGCACCTGAATCACTCTGTTCCCGTCTTGTATTTAGAGTTAGCGCCCTACACTTTACGAGAATAATGATTGCATCATCACATTTCAAAAGCCCCAAACAAACTTTATGAAAATGGAACCCTTTATACTGGATTAAATTATTTAATGACTTCCCACAAAATGTAAGAAGGAACAACGGTTTAAATATTTATACAGAACTCTCTGGTCTGTATTCTTTAGCCATTTAGTGTGATACACTTTCAGTCCATTATGCTATCGAATGAACACCTTTTGCGTTTACTTTGCTTTAGATGTTAATTTTCTGCGCTAATGCATTTTATGGGGGGGGGTCGTATTTCCGTAAATACGTTGGTCCGCTTAACGTTTATGTTTTTTTTGTTTTGTTTTTGTATATATGTTTCCAATTTAATTTGTATATTCTATATATACTTTTTGTTTCGTTTTAATTATGAGTTTGTTGTATGTCTTTGTCATTTTACGGACTTCTGAAAAACAGCTTTCCATGGCTGATAGCAAGTTTTTTAACCGTGATTAAATAAATAAACAAATATTTAATGACAAAATTCTGAATTATCTTGAACCTTTCCCAGTCGAAGCACCATATCGTGAGCATTGTTCAACTTAAACATTTTTTTTCTGTAAAGGTAGCCTATAGATTTCTTTTGTAAAAGGTATAGAGTTTCTTGCTATGGTTTTTTTGGCGTACATTATATTATTTTATTTAGCATATATGGATGGTTGGCGCATCACCTATACAAGTTTGTTATTCAAACTTCAGGGGGTTCCTAATCCCATGTTTTTCAAAATGTAATGTATTTTTTAATGTATTTTTATGGTTGTTGAAACAAAATGAAATTGAAATGAAGTAAAATGAAAGGGTCGAAGACAACGCAACTCCAATATCAACATACTCACTTGCTAAAAATAATGTCGTTGGTAGAATGGAAACTAGAAGTCCGCGTTGTTGCATACGTAGTGTCCAGCTGTAGAGTGAAATATGGTATCAACACTCCAGAGATTTACAAATTCCTCTCCTGAGGAATTGTGGAGAAATACACACAGAATCACAAGTGTTTTGATAAATCGCTACGCTTCAGTTTGCCATGTTGGATCCAAAATGAAATTGTACTAAAAACCAATAACACTTAATAGTACACTTTGCTGCGGTAAGTCATGAGCTGGCTAGTACTGTCTATATTTTCAAAGTAACACACTGCTCATTGCGCTGACACAAAAGCGCTGACATACGGTATGCACGCTTCGATGCATATACATTTATTTCTATAATAGAGTCCAGTCCGTACACTGTTTTACAAAGCAAGTCCTGACAGCTTTGGCTAATGATCTGTGAATAATCGTCATGGCAGTTAGACAGTATTATAGGTGTATCTGTTGCAGATTAGCGTGGTCATCAATATAACATAAGTATTTGCTTTCAGTCAGTATACACAAGTTCAACACTCGACTCCTTCTTTCCTCCTACATCCAAAAAATCAGGCTATAAATCCTCTGCCACCATGCCCGGGTTTGCCAGGTTTTCAGATTTCTCAAAACGCCAAATTACACGCCAATCAGTGGAAAACCGCCAAATTTGCATTTGATGCATTTTATTGGCAGCATGCATAGCGTAGATGTGGTTTGAAATAACGTTGTAATCAATTTTTAACGCCTTTGAAACTCTGCCGCAGCCGAAAATTTGAGTGCCGCGTTACACGCAGCAGATTTTGCACGTGAAGTACATTGCACACGCTACTTTTGACCCTTGTGACACCCTTTTTACCGAAAAATCCTCTTAAAATCGGGTGGTTTTATAATGATTTTAAGGTATGTCATTTTACATTCCTTCCTTTATAATAACGACAATCAAAAAGAATATGTGCCAGACTCACTATTGCAATAATAACTAGCCTCTTGTGTGTGTGTGTGTGTGTGTGTGTGTGTGTGTGTGTGTGTGTGTGTGTGTGTGTGTGTGTGTGTGTGTGTGTGTGTGTGTGTGTGTGTGTGTGTGTGTGTGTGTGTGTGTGTGTGTGTGTGTGTGTGTGTGTGTGTGTGTGTGTGTGTGTGTGTGTGTGTGTGTGTGTGTGTGTGTGTGTGTGTGTGTGGGAGGGGGTGAGGGGTGCGTGCGCGCCTGTGCGTGGGCATGTGTTCACCCACGAAGAAAAAAGATTTCATCTTTGTCGGTACATGTGCAGCATATACCAGAAATCAAGCTGGCCACGCCACTGAAGAAAACTTACCCCCTCTAATAAGTAAGACAAAAATATTCGCAAAGAATAATCTTACCTGACAATATGAAAAATACTCCTATTCCAATGATACTCGTAGTCCACGATGCTGCTATAAATGAAAGACCAGTTCCCAGACCAGCGATAGCCGATAACACTCTCGGATTGAAATGATGCGTAAGAACTTTGACAATAGGACCTGTATTGATCGAAGGTAATAATGAATAACACTGCCAAGATGTCATTAAAGGTTAAAGCCACGGGCTAACATTGTGTAGCTTCAATTCACAACATTGTCAAACTGTGATATGTGAGCTACATAGTAGTTTTCGAATGGACAAATAAACACCCTACAATACAAAGTTTAGAAAGTTATGCTGCCACTGGCAAGATATGCATGAGTAAACAATTTGCATTCCGGTAGAGGATAAAGAGCCTAGATCTGCACACAGTAAGTCTATGGGAGGAAATGGGCAGGTGAATCCGGTCAATTTGAGTGCTTGCAGATTTTCAAATTTTTTAAAGCACTAAATCATCATTTTGAAATACAATTTTTTCAGGGCTTCATTTTTAGACCTCATCAAATAGACTTACATACTGAAAAATAAAGGTGCTTACAAGGTGCAACTTTGGGGAAATAGGTGCAGAGCAATTTCTGCCGCGGTATTCGAGGAAATCTTCACCTTTCACAGCTGAGCGCTCGCCCCACTCCATCGTGTTTGCGAGTTTGTACCTTTTAAGTGCACATTTTGCCTCTAATAGGCCACTTTCATAATGTATTCAAATTTATGGATGTTTTCTCTTCCGAAGCCTGGTGTTAAGCTATTTCTTTCATCTGTTTCTATGAATACAATTTCAATACTGAACATGCAACTTGCATACATTATACTATTTTCTATGTCGGACAAGCTCAAACAAGCTTGCAGGTTGTCAAGAACAACTTCTGTTTAAAAGGTGTATGGAATTTAAATGTATTACGAAAACGGCTTATACAGGTCCAGGTTTGCACCTTAAAGGAGGAAAGTAATGCACCTTCGGCTTCAATACAATATAATCAATTGAAAATAAACACCTTCACGGCCAGCGTGATGGCCAAGTGGGTAGAGCGTCCGCCTCCCGTGCGGAAAGTCGCAGGTTCGAGCCCCGGCAGGGTGATATATGTACGAGTTTTTAAATATTTGTAAATGTTAATAAATTGAATTATAATGTAAATACTATACATGTAAATAGCACTGGAATAAACGTAAATTGCAGTTCACACACACACACAGTTTGCAAGAAAAAGAAGAATACTTTTAAATTTTCTATAGATATGGTGCAGTCCTGCACCTTTCAGGTTCAACCTTGCACCATTCAGAAAGGTGAAAATTTGCACCTTTAAAGGTGCTCCCAGTGTGACATTGATCTGCACCTTTAAAGGTGCAAAGTTGAACTTATTTTTCTTAGTGTGTAGACCATGGAGGATTATGTAGCTCACAGTGTTTTTTTTTAATTGTGGTCAATGTTAGCTTGGGGCTTTAATGCCATGATTGGGGGTAGTCCTCAACTTGGGCTGAAAATATTCTACAGTCAAGTAAAGTACGCAAGGATTCTGCTGTGAAAATGTTGTGGTCAAATGTTAAACTATTCTAAAATAACTACTGTCAATATTCCTTGTGGCAGGCAAATATGTTGTGTAGCTTTCTATGGGATTTATTTCTCTTGGACTTAGAGAGAAATAAAATACTTGTATGTTCATGCCTGATTCTCCTAACAAAGACATCCTTCCAGCTGGGAGATACACTCCAGCCGGTGTATAGTTGGTGTATGTTTCAACTCATTTGGTTCTTGAGGAATATTTATTTGTTCCCAATCATGTCGTTAACCTTTAAAGGGTCACAGTCAGAAAGAGATAACACCCTCTATAATTCAAATCATGAAAGTGGGCTTTTCTTACACCGCGGTGCACGTAATTTGATGTCTTGCTAATGTTAATACTGTATCAAACAGTCTTTCAATTACGTTTTACGTGAAGATTTACATAACAATGATCTTGAGTTGATGTGTATACATCTTGAATTACCGCATCAGAAACCATTTCTTGTCATTCCAGACCACCCAATTCTAATATTCATGTGTTTGATTCATTAGAAGATTTACTTCAAAACGTTGAATCTACTTTACTTGATTATATTTTGATAGGTGATTTTAATTGTGATTTGATTCAACATAATGCATCCAATAACACAAAACGTCTGTTGAGATTAGCACGTGAGTATAATTTACATCAACATATTGATAAGCCAACTCGGGTTTCTCAGACCACTAGTACTCTTATTGATCGTTGTTTTTCTTCAAATAGTGGTAAAGTAAAGCAATGTGATGTGTTCCCCGTATCACTTAGTGATCATTATATGGTTATTGTATCGTGGGGAAAGACTAAGAATGTATCCAGTAATAATCACAATTTTATTCGTTCCCGTAATTTAAATAAAATTGATTTCGTAAAATTTGAAAACGAGCTTCACGAAATATCATGGGATGGTGTTTTATGTCTGAATGATACTGAGAAAGCTTACGAATTATGGGCAAATAAATTCACTTCAGTATTAGATTGTTATGCTCCTATTAAGAAGAAAAGAGTACGAAAGAAACAATCTCCTTGGATGAAAAAGCATATTCTGAATTCAATGCGTAAAAGAGACAAATTGAAAAAAAATGCGAGAAAATCCAAATTGGATAGTGATTGGGTTCATTATAAGAAAATGCGTAATAGTGTAACTTCTCAGATAAGAAAAGCAAAACGGGATTATATTACTGAAAGCATAATTCAGAATAAAGGAAATTCTGCTGCAATGTGGAAACTTCTGAAATTTCTTATTCCCGACAAAAAGACGGTGTTGAATATTCAAAAGCTTGTGTATAATGGTGTTGAATTTATTGGTAATATATCTATTGCTAATGCTTTTAATGAATATTTTTCTCAAGTCGTCGAATCCCGTGAACAGACTGTTAAATTTGGAAATCATGCCGAACAATTTCTTGATATCCAAGAACTTGAACACGAATTTTCTTTTTCACCTATAACAGTAAATGATGTCAAAACTGTCCTCAATGATATTCCCGGAAGCAAGGCAACCGGTCATGATGGTATTCCATGCACTATTCTTAAAAATTCTTTGTCACATGTCATTGAACCATTGACACACATCATTAATCTGTCGTTGAGTGAGGGCCTGTCAAAGGTTCTTGAGAAAATTGTTTTTAAACAAGTGTACGCATTCTTAATATGTTGTCTCCAAATCAATACGGTTTTCGTCCCAATCATTCCACTACACTCGCCCTACTTGAGTTAACTGAAAATATAAGAAAGGCTACTGACAAAGGCCAAGTGGTGGGATTAGTGTCGCTTGATCTCGAAAAAGCTTATGATATGGTATCCCACGAGATTCTTCTTCGTAAAATGAAGTGTGACGGTTTCAGTGACAGGACAATGAAATGGTTCAGTGATTAGTTTTATTTACGGAGTCAAGTCACCACAGTTAGTGGGAATGAATCTAAACCACTTTTTGTCAAACATGGGTTACCACAGGGCAGTATTCTTAGCCCGCTTCTTTTTATTTTATATTTAAATGTCCTCCATAAAGTAGTGAAGCATTGTATTGTATTTACGTAGCTTCAAATGACCCAGTAGAATTACAATCAAAGTTGAATGAAGATATTGCAGCAATGTTAAATTGGCTGTCCCACAATGAATTGCTATTAAACGCTGACAAGTGTAAGGTCATCTTAATGGGAACTAAAAGGAAATTGTTAAACTTTGGTCGGATAAAGGTATCTATATCATGGACGCTTTCTTGAAACAGTCGACGAATTGAAGTACCTAGGTGTAATACTAGATAAACACTTGTCATGGGGCCCCCAAGTGGAACATGTTAAAACGAAGGTCCTGCGTAATTTCCATGTGTTGAGGCGCACAAGGCCATACATTGATAAATCTACCGCTATCGTGTTATATAGAACTATGATACAATCACATTTCGATTATTGTGGAGTGATATGGTTAAACCCTAATTCGTCTTTCATGAAGAAATTGCAAATTTTCCAAAATAGGGCAATACGAATTGTTTTGAATGTGAACAGCAGGCACAGTAGACGAGCCCTATTTCAAAACTCCAACATTGAATGCTTGAGTATTAAAGTGAAAAAAAAACTTGCTTGCATTGGTTTTTAAATTAATTCATCATATTGCACCTGAATCACTCTGTTCCCGTCTTGTATTTAGAGTTAGCCCCTACACTTTACGAAATAATGATTGCATCATCACATTTCAAAAGCCCCAAACAAACTTTATGAAAAATGGAACCCTTTATACTGGATCTAAATTATTTAATGAGCTTCCACAAAATGTAAGAAAGGAACAACGGTTTAAATATTTTATACGAGAACTCTCTGGTCTGTATTCTTTACCATTTTAGTGTGATACACTTTCAGTCCATTATGCTATCGAATGAACACCTTTTGCGTTTACTTTGCTTTAGATGTTAATTTTCTGCCTAATGCATTTTATGGGGGGGGGGGTCGTATTTTCCGTAAATACGTTGGTCCCTTAACGTTTATGTTTTTTTGTTTTGTTTTTGTATATATGTTTCCAATTAATTTGTATATTGTATATATACTTTTTGTTTCGTTTTAATTATGAGTTTGTTGTATGTCCTTTGTCATTTTACGGACTTGCTGAAAAACAGCTTTCCAGGCTGATAGCAAGTTTTTTAACCGTGATTAAATAAATAAACAAATATTTAATGACAAAATTCTGAATTATCTTGAACCTTTCCCAGCTCGAAGCACCATATCGTGAGCATTGTTCAACTTAAACATTTTTTTTCTGTAAAGGGTAGGCCTATAGATTTCTTTTGTAAAAGGTATAGATTTCTTGCTATGGGTTTTTTGTGCGTACATTATATTATTTATATTTACATATATGGCATGGTTGGCGCCTCACCTATACAAGTTTGTTATTCAAACTTCAGGGGGTTCCTAATCCCATGTTTTTCAAAATGTAATGTATTTTTTAATGTATTTTTATGGTTGGTTGAAACAAAATGAAATGAAATGAAGTAAAATGAAAGGGTCGAAGACAACGCAACTCCAATATCAACATACTCACTTGCTAAAAATAATGTCGTTGGTAGAATGGAAACTAGAAGTCCCGTTGTTGCATACGTAGTGTCCAGCTGTAGAGTGAAATATGGTATCAACACTCCGAGAGATTTACAAATTCCTCTCCTGAGGAAATTGTGAGAAAATACACACAGAATCACAAGGTGTTTTGATAAATCCCTACGCTTCAGTGTTTTGGCCATGTTGGATCCAAAATGAAATTGATTACTGAAACCAATAACACTTAATAGTACACTTTGCTGGTAAGTCATGAGCTGGCTAGTACTGTCTATATTTTCAAAGTAACACACTGCTCATTCGCTGACAACAAAAGCGCTGACATACGGTATGCACGCTTCGATGCATATACATTTATTTTCCTATAATAGAGTCCAGTCCGTACAGCTGTTTTACAAAGCAAGTCCTGACAGCTTGGCTAATGATTCGTGAATAATCGTCATGGCAGTTAGAACAGTATTATAGGTGTATCTGTTGCAGATTAGCGTGGTCATCAATATAACCATAACTATTTGCTTTCAGTCAGTATACACAAGTTCAACACTCGACTCCTTCTTTCCTCCTACATCCCAAGAAAAATCAGGCTATGAAATCCTCTCCCACCATGCCCGGGTTTGCCAGGTTTTCAGATTCTCAAAACGCCAAATTACACGCCAAATTCAGGGAAAACCGCCAAATTTGCATTTGATGCATTTTATTGGCAGCATGCATAGCGTAGATGTGGTTTGAAATAACGTTGTAATCAATTTTTAACGCCTTTGAAACCTCTGCCGCAGCCGAAAATTTGAGTGCCGCGGTTTACACGCAGCCAGATTTTGCACGTGAAGTACATGCACACCGCTACTTTTGGACCCTTGTGACACCCTTTTTACCGAAAATCCTCTTAAAATCGGGTTTTATAATGATTTTAAGGTATGTCATTGTAAAACGCCAAGTTTGGCGTGCACTTTGAATTCTTCAATGCCAAACGATATCATAAAAAAACGCCAAATCTGGTGCTGTTGGTGTTAAAAAAGCCAAACTGGCAACAATGCTAGCAATCATGGTTTCAAATTATTCCAAATATGAATTGTTTCAATTTTGCAGTTAATGCACATTTGTTGTCGTAGCCAAAACATGTACTATATGATATCATTAACAAGAAACTGGTTACTTGTGATAGGTATATTAAATTATATTTTTGGGCCACTTTTAATTTATTATTTTGATGGAACCATCATACCTAGAATCTAAAAATATAAAACAGAGATTTTTTTGGTGCAGGTGTGGCGCCACAGGGGAGAGAAGGGGCAGGAGGAAGGCAGCACCTATGGTTTTCAAGCTAATGAAAATCTAGGGGAGGGGATGGTTATGCTATTTCGTTTGGAACATCTCAAGTGTGTGCGCATGTATGTGTGTGTGTGAATGTGTGTGTGTGTGTGTGTGTGTGTGTGTGTGTGTGTGTGTGTGTGTGTGTGTGTGTGTGTGTGTGTGTGTGTGTGTGTGTGTGTGTGTGTGTGTGTGTGTGTGTGTGTGTGTGTGTGTGTGTGTGTGTGTGTGTGTGTGCCTGCATTAATTGCTTTTGTACAATTCTGAATATGCATCTCGCGCGTGCATAATTTATCACATACTTCACAAAGTACAAAGTTCTTCACTAAATTTTCATATTATACAAAGCACATCAAATCATTGCTTTACAATTCTGTTGAGAATAATATTCTTGAATATGCATCTTGTGCTTGCATTATTTAACACGTACTTCACAAAGTACAGAGAGTTCTTCAATAATTATGTTGCTGTGCAGTTGATTCATCATGCCCTCATTTTCTCCTGTCTTGATTTTTGTTTGTTTGTGTGTCTGTGTGTGTGTCTGTGTGTGCATATGTGTGTATGTGCATTGTGTGTGTGCATGTGTGTGCATATGTATGTGTGTGTGTCTGTCTGTGTTTATGTCTGTGTGTATGTGTGTGTATGTAAGTATATATATATATGTGTGTGTGTGTGTGTGTGTGTGTGTGTGTGTGTGTGTGTGTGTGGTTTGTGCGTGTGTGTGTTGGGGAGGATTTTGCTAGTATTCTGAGAAAGCTTGATTACAAGAAAACAGCGTAAAACGTTTCAGCAAAATTATAGATAATCATGGAATACAATATTCAACTTGAAAGCATGATGCACTGTACAATTTAAAATACTGCTGAATTCTTACAAAATTGTAGAATTTGTTTTGGAAAGTTTTAAATATCCAATAAATTGACATCACTTTTTTTTCAGGCACGGGGGGCATCCATCTGTTTTCTCATTTGATGGAGGGCAAAATAAAATGTATGGGGCCCCCATCTACCAGGGTGTGATGGAAGCCCCCCCCCCCGAGGGTTATGTTACCGTTCTATAAACTTAATTCTTACAGTTCAAATATGAGTAAAACCGAGGTTATCATGATAGTTTGTGAGGCTATTGCAATGAAACAATAAACAAAAAGTGAAAATCAGGAAAGAGACATATTCTTCAAAAGTTCTGTGTGCACAGCTTGCAGCGAAAGTGCCTTCAACCTCCCTTCTGTGCGGATAGCGGTCTCCTAATTAATAATATGCAGTCATTATTTGTACCTACGCAAATCCCTACAAGATATAGTTCCTATAAAAAGCCGTT
>JZLH01S0007710.1:5623-24942 GCA_001188425.1 Eucidaris tribuloides
AGAGGTATATTCATTTTCTTCTTTAAAAGATAAACCACACACACACACACACACACAACACACAACACACATACAAACACTAATACACACACACACACACACACACACACACACACATACATACACACATACACACATACACACATACATACACACATACACATATACACACACAATACAAATACACACAGACATACAGACACACACCCTCACACACATTCCACAGACACACACACACACACACACACACACATACACACACATACATACATACACACATACACACACATACACACATACACACATACACACATACACACATACACACATACACACATACACACATACACAGACACACAGACACACATATACACACATACACATACACACACATACATACATACACACATACACACATACACACATACACACATACACACATACACACATACACAGACACACAGACACACCCTCACACATATTCCACAGACACACATACACACAGACATGCATACACACACGCTCGCACACACACACACACAAACTTACAAACACACACACACACACACATACATACACACGCATACACACACACACACAACGTGAGCAAACACTCCTTACAAAAATATAATCATCAATCATCGTTTATGTATGAAATTTTTGATACATTTCCAAAGATTCCTTCTTTGATCAGCTATTCAGGTTAAGCTTCGCATTTTTTAGTGCTTTGTAATGTTGTTTGTCATCAATAATTTGTGCTTGTTGAAAATAAATCATGTTCTTCTTATATTGTTTATTTTATGATAGGAAATAAAAGAAATGAATGTAATGAAACTAGCTAAAAGCAATTATTGGGTAATATTCGTAATTAATTCTAATGTATTACTGTATTATGATTTTGGTATTAGTATCTTAAGTATTTGTTAACATCGAATTGTATATTTGACTGAAATTGATTTCATACTTTTCCTTACAACATTTTGCTATATTGATTCATTCTATCTTTGGAAATGAAAATAAATGACTTAAAATCCATCCTTCATGTATCTCCTGTACTTGGATCAAAATGTAATTTTTATATTTTATCACCTTTTTTGCAAATACATGTATATTGCGGAAGAAATACGCAGTTTTGGTAAACAGTCAATTTAACATAAGAAATAGGTGATAACATATTTACATAAATGCTATATTACATAGTTTTACATGACTTGTGTTATTTTGACGAAATAAAAGTTTACATACTTTTTTAACATAAGAAATAGGTGATAACATATTTATATAAAAGTTGTATTACATAGTTTTACATGACTTGTTTTATATTGACGAAATAAGAGTTTAATAAGACTTTACATTTTTTTTACATGTTGTTTTCTTCGTGTATAGACCTATACTATTGAATCGTATTTTGACATTCGTTATAAAAGTCATATGAAATTACGTTTCATGTATCAAAATGTTTCATGACCATTCTCCTTATATCAAACATGTGGCTTACTATGACGTGATGCTGTCTATGACGTGCTCCCGAAAACTTTTTGACATTTCGCAACATGTACTAATCAGGATGTGTAAATTCGGTGATTATTTATTAATTGAATGCCAATTGATCCGGCCGTGGACATGTAGAGTAAATAAGAACTTATGAATGATGAAACTTGCTTCGTCTTTGTCATTTCATTGAAGAATTAAAAGTGTTTCTTCTGAGAAATTTGCCAGACTAACGCGTCTATATCCCTTCAAAATAAATCATGAAATCACCCATTTTCTCCTGATTTATGAATGTCACCGACTTATCCTTTCTGCTGTGTTTCAAAGGGGGAATTAACGTGATACAAGTTGTATAATCACTTCCGATTTATTCACGCATACAGCCCTGGGCAGACGTACAAGAGTACTGCGTTCGCGCCTAGTGCATTCCCGCGAGAGTCTTTGAAGAATCGAGACAGTGATAACTAGGTTATACATTTTTAATAAATTCCACATCTAATATTCCCCAAGAGAATGTGAGGCTGAGGCCGGACGACTATATAATGTCAAAGATAATTCAAATATGAAGACGGCTATCTGGTTATGATTGAGATTATTCTTTAAAATTCTCAGAAAGTATTATGTTTGTGTCCGAGTTGCAGTTACATCATTGATAAACAACTTATGGGAGCTTGTTTGTTGTAGGTTATATTCTCCCCTGAAGGCTTCGTCCGTGATTAATTGCTTCTTAAATTTCCCTTCGGGTATTTATGACATTTACCCGTGACATTCGTGACCGCCTGGCATATTTACTTGTGACTTTTTTTTATTTCCGCTACAAAAGAGCGCTATATAATTGAATTCATCACGTCGTATTGCATTGTATCCTATCGTATCGTATCGTATCGTACACTGTAAAAAATTGCCCGTATTTTTACGGGAAACCGTAAAAATAATTACGGCTATTTTACTGTAATTTTTACGGTTTAGGGTAAAAACCTACGGTTTTATGGTGGAAAACCGGTAAAAATTACGGTAAAACGCAAAAGTTTTTTTTTGCGGGAAATGGGTGGCAACTCGCTGCAAGGAATTTCGCCGTAATTTTTACGGTCTACCGTAATTTTTACTGGTTTTCCACCGTAAGACGCTGATTTTTTAATGGGTTTTCACCGTAAACCGTAAAAATTACATTAAAATAACCGTAATTATTTCTACGGTTTCCCGTAATTTCCCCGCAAAAATACGGTATTTTTTTACTGTGTACGATACGATACGTACGGTTACCTCTGACGAATTACTTACTGCTCTTTTGACTCTTTAATTTTCCGTGTGACACCTTTTATTATTGAGACGTTTCACGTTGTGTCTGTATTTCTGAATGTGACGTATTAATTGAAGCATTTGATATTATACCAGTGGCATTCTTACCAGTATTACATTCCCCTGATGTGACATCAGACATCTTACATTTGATATTCGATGATCGGTTGGTTGGTTCGTTCCCGTCATGACTGACAGCTCGTGACTCCTGTGATGCTGTGCCATGTCTGATGATCCTGAACTAGGGTGTAGATCCTGTCAGTGGACAGTCCGGTTATGGTTTATATCTGATCGAACCATCTACTTTTTGGTCTTCCTTGCTTGCGTTTTCCTTCAATCATGCCTTGCAAGAGAACCTTTTCCAGGTTGAGACCGCTCCGTCTTGTAATATGACCAAAATACCTCAGCTTTCGACAGTATAGTGATTGTAGGAGGCGCTTTTCCACATTGATGTCATTCAGAATGCTGATTTTTTTTTTGGCAGTCCAAGGATGTGTAGCATGCGTCTCCAACACCACATCTCAAAAGCATTAATATGATTACAGTCAGCTTTCGTTAGGGTCCATGATTCGCATGCATATGTGGCTATAGGAAAAATTAGTGCCCGAACTAAACGAGTCTTGGTGTTTCTTGAAATACCCCTGTCTGTCCACATTTTGGATAACTTTAGCATGGCTGACCGTGCCATGGCCAAACGGCGGCGAATTTCTTGTCGATGATCATTTTACATTTTAACCGTCGACATAATTATAATTGACTCTTTCTTTTTATAACTCTGACATTTAATTGTCTTGTGACACTTCTCCTGTGAGAGCCCCCTTTCCCCCATTGAGTTGGAGTTTGAGGTTTGTTTATTTCGTCATGGTGAAAGGCTTGCAATCATCTGGGGAGCTACGTTTTAGCATGACCATGAATCATGAATACGGCAAAGACAAATAGTAATCAAAGAAATAAAACGTAAACGTAATACATGTATCAATAAATACATCATAGACTATTGACAAGGTATTAAACCTAAACGAAGAATTAAAATGAATAAGAGAAAATAGGTCGAAGACGTGAAGAGTTGATTATAAGCAATTTAATTAAAGTCTGATCAAAACAAGCAGACAAACTTACAAACTTAGATGCTTATAATGATTAAAAAAAATGGATATTGGAATTGCCTTTGAAAATGACATCAAAGAACTCGATTTTATCGATTTCTAGTGTCGTCGGTCGTTGTCGTAGCAATACTCTTATCAGAGCGTAGCTTCCCTTACGGCGCATGTTTCTTATTACAATATAAAGTTTGATCTAGAATCAATGTATACTGGTTTTTTCAAAGACAATTACGAGTGTGGACGAGGGTAGACTTATGATACTTTCGCGGTTGTGGGAAAGTGGGGACTGTTTCTGTCAATACGAGAGCACGACTTTGTGAGTAAATTATTAACAGTTTAAATTAAGGATTAATGACTGTTTTTTTTTTTCTTCCGAGTGTGATAAGGCAACTAATATCTAGGCGTTATACATTTTGGGATAAAACGGTCATCAATTTGCAAACGATTCTTGTTTCTCTATTTGTAGTATTTGTGCACTACAAAAATGTGTGTTAAATTTTAACACTAAAGCTTCTTGCACAATATAGTATTGATTATCAACACCTTGGTGTTTTAAAGCCATGTCTTAGTTTAATATAATTTGTTTGGTGTTAAAGTAATACCGGTGGTGTTAAAATGTTACACCACGTCTAGTATCTATATTGTGTAACACCCTTGGTGTTAAATCTAACACCCCGGTTTTTGCAGTGTGATCTTGTAAATTATGACACGTGCCTGTCACAATTTATGTGACATTTTACCCCTGTAAAGTGTGTCGTTTTTGCCTCTTTTCGTTTCAGACCTGTAACAGTTTTACTTCTATCATTTCAACCTCTATATGAATTGCGCTAACAAGCACATCTGTAAAAACCATGAGACTATTTTGTTGGACATGTCATATCGGACTGTTGGTGACGCATGGTTATACACTATTAACGGAAATAATTCATCATTCTGTATTGTCAATGGTCGCTAAAATTTAAGCACCTTTCCTTTCTGTCCATGTCGAAATATTAAAATTCAAATGTGGTACGTGTTAAAGTAACACTAGGTAAAATTAATAATACAACTTTATGTTTCATTTTATTTAAACACATTCATCCCACAATACATCTGGGAAATTTGAATTAAAGTACAAAACATCAAGCGAATTTTAGGGAAAAGAATCTTCAAAATAAAACTCCTATTAGTCCCCTTGAGTTTCCGCTCTATAGAACCGCGCCTATCTGTATCTCTATTGTTCGTAACGCAACTACATAGTACACTATTTGATTTTATTCTCTTTTAAAGGGAGAAGGCGCCAGCAACTAACAGGCATAAGTTAAGAAACTATTTGAGTTCTTGCCAACCAATCAGATTGCACGTGCACTGCAGGGAGCTGACCATGCGTGACCAATACATGCCACGCGACGTGTGTTAGACGCACCGTGGTACTATATACACTGTTTGAATTGATAAGCTCCTCCCCCTATAGCTGTTTCTGCAAGATTTGTCTTAGGGTAAAACTTACAAAGACGAAAAAATAAACACAAATTAACTAATTTATAAGGCCTTGATGAGGGTGAGTATCACATAGTACCCCTTATTTAGGCTGTCTTTGTCACCATGTACCCTAATTCTCACAATACTCACAATGTCATTGTTATTCTTAACTTAAGCCTGTTAGTTGCTGGCGCCTTCTCCCTTTAAAATGTATGCCTACTCCATTATTCTACACATTTGTACGGTAAAGGTAGCACTCAAATAATTCACTTCACATTCACCTTAGAGTGAAATATTATAGCTTATTACAGGAAAAACAAAATTAAATCTAACTAGTTCTATGCGTGCTGTAAAGTTCCATTAGACCAAAGACAATATTCAAGTTTATAGCTTCAGACACTTAACGATGAAATAATTGTATTTTTCTGTGTCGAAATTAAACATGTATTTCATAATTTACAAATTACGTGTACGTATATCTTTGATAAGAATTTGAACACGCCATTTGCGGTTTTATCTCGTGTCATGACAACAACAGTCAATGTGTATCAACATTGACTATTTGATACACTATATCCGGAATATCCGGGAAGTTTTCGCAGATATGGAGTATATCGACCGGATATCCGAAAACGTTCTGATAACACGGTATACTGCATAATGTTGCAAAAAGAAGAAAAATGAGTTATCACCTACAGGTTTTGTCATTAGTCTTGCGATATTCGAGTAATTCCTAGCTAACCGCATATTCATGATTAAATTTTGTGTTGTTCAGATAACATCGTATATGATACATTGTTTTTCCGCGAAAAGGTAGATTATAAATATATTTAGCAGCATGATTTGTGTTGTTTTTTGTCGGATCTGATGTTCCTGATTAGAGATGAAACATCGTGAACAAAACGGAAAATATTACTTGAGTCATTTGTTGCAAACACATGCGCGCACACATGCGTACACTGTTAACTTGCTTCGTCTTGAAAAAAAAAATCAAAAACTGGTCATCCGCCCCCGCCCCCCCCCCTAAAAAAAAGAAAAAAATAGCTATGTAAAAAATGTTACAAAAGCAATGGACATTAATGGTAGTTTCTAAGGTTAACATAATTATTTTATTTCCTATATATAAATAATATCATGGGGTCTTTGCATGTTTCACATGGTGTATGAATTTTTGTATGTATTTTTTTGAATAAGGCATAATTCTCTTCTCACATTGATTCAATAAGTTTATTATTCATAATATCGAAATTCGGTTCATTTAACAATATGACAATTGCTTAAAGCACCCCAATTTGCTCAAATACAGATACTTGGGCCTGCAACACACACACACACACACACACACACACACACACACACACACACACACACACACACACACACACACACACACACACACACACACACACACACACACACACACACACACACACACACACACACACACACACACACACACACACACACACACACACGCACACACAAACACTCACACACACATACACAAGAGTAAATCACAGTTAAAATTAGGGCAAAATATGCAATTATATATACACATGGATATACATATACAAACTGTACAAACGAAACTAAGTAATTCATTACCAAAATATTAAGAATTAAATTGCATTGTACAGTGTGTATAATAATTCTGTCCCTCTCACACCGACCTAAACACATGTAAAAGTGTGTTATGCAATTAGTGAATTATTAAAAATCCATGTGACAGATAGAATCAAAAGTTGTGTTTGTCCGCAATTAGATACACACATATTTAAAAGTACGTCATGTTATACGCAAAAAAAAAAAAACACATACATTTAACGGAGAGAAATGCAGTTTATAGGGCAGTGACATGATTGGGAGAAGCAAAAAATGCCTCTAGAACCAAACTGGTTGAAAGGTGTATCGATGGATACACCAGCTGGAGTGTATTTTTGGCTGGAAGGATTTATCTTGAATTGATTTACTTAAGCCGAATCAAGCATGAACATACTAGCGTTTTGTTTCTCTCGAGCCTCGATTAAAAAAAAATACATTCCATAGAACCCTACACAACAGATTAGTCACAGGGTATTCAGATGGAAGTTATTTTAGAACGAGTCAAATTTTGACTATCAAATTGTCACAGCGTAATCCTTGCACAGTTTACTTGATACTAGAATAGTTTCACCCCAAGTTGAGGACTACATCTAATCATGTCATTTACCATTCTTTAAGTGTTTGTCCACGATTCGATACACAGTCATGTACAAGTACGTAATGTTATACGTAAATAATTAAACATTCATGTAACGGAGAGAAAATGGTGTATTGTTCACCCACAATTAGTACATGTATATTCTTAAACATCTCACGATTTTTGCTCAGTTTTGAGAGCCGAATATACAAGTGGCCAAACTCATTTGCAAAATAATACGGGGCATCGGGTGAGACAAGCTGTAGCGTTACCCTGCCAACTCATACATATTTATGAACCAATATGACGTCAATTACGTCACACCTCGGTTCAGTTCATAACATCAGTGGTTGTCAACGTATTTATGTTGACGGGTATGTTGTGCTAAAAACATGAATCATTAACCCGTATTTCACGTCAATTACACTCGCTACCGGTGCGATCTCGAATAAACATTTGCGGAAAAAAAATGTGTTGGACAAGTAAAACATTTAAAAATGGCTTAAAATGGCAACATTAACCCTTAATATATGCCACATTAATTTGAAACAAACAAAAAAGTTACATTATTCTCTATAAGTTCCATGATGACACAAACATCTGTTGTGTGGCATAGCCTTGTTTGTCATTCAAAACATTATTATTGCTGTCTTGTTCATTAAATTGAGTTCAGGATTTGCGAGACCGTACTTCCCTTCATATCATTATCAACTGGTAGTGAAGTACTTATAACTAGTGTGTTGAAAGTTTAAGATCCATATGTCATGAACTTATTGATTTATGAGAAAAACTAATAAGGATATGCTGCCAGAATATTGTTTCTATGAGTTCATATTTTGCTCAGATATAGGCGTTCGTGTGATCAGCTGAGCGCAGCGGTCATTGTGGCTGACTATGTACGCTGATATGGTCAATCGGCTGAACTCTGCGTGACCTTCGGCTAGCTGGCAGAGACAGGCCGCGCGAGAAGCCACTAACGGAATTTGTCGTGCGCCTGGCAGAAAGTCGTTAACAAATGCTGTAAGCAAAATGGCGTTAACAGTAAATTGCCTCTAAATTGAAAAAAGGGAAACTTATTCTATATTTCTGCCTAAAATACTGATAAAAGGACCTAAAACATAACAATATTTTGATATCATGTGAAATAAGCACATAGTAAGCAATTTACTGTTAACGACCCTTTTCTTAGAGCATTTGCTACATGTAACGTCCTTCTGCCAGGTGCACGACGAATTTTCGTCAAAGCATGCAGACACAATGTTACGCCTATACAGTGTGTCCCCCCAAAAATGGTCCAATTGGAATTTTTTTTTTAATATATGAAAATCATATACAACCGAGTCAAGTTGGATATTGTCATAAAGCTAAAACACTATACTTTTCAGTGCAATGTATTTCATTTCATTTGGTTGCGTCAGTCTTGAGATATATCGAATTTTCTGCAATGACGCAAAATCGGTTTTGTCCCACTATTCACTTTTACTACGTTGTTTAAACAATCTTTTTACCTTTTTATCTTTTTAAAAAAAAAACACAAACAAACATTAAGATGTGTGGGAATTATCGTGAAATGGTTCAGTGATCATTAAAAACATATTTTAAACACTTTGAGGTTGTTTTTGTTCTATTATTTCCATAATAAAGACTAAACCCTACATTAACAAAGGAGATGTACTAGGTGTTAAAAATAATATTTGTCAATTTTGGAAATTAATAACACAAAAACTGTACAACAGATTATACTGGCATTGAGTATAGATGCAGCTGAATAATGAATATTTTTGTTTTAGGTGTTTTGAAGACGATATCAATAATCAGTTTTATGTAATTCATGCTTTTTTAAAAAGTTAGGGTTCAGATTTTGCTCAATATCCAACCCCCTGTACAAAATTGAAACTGTACAAAAATTGAATGGTGTGTGTGTGTGTGAGTGTGTGTGAGTGTGTGTCAGTGTGTCTAGTCCCCACACAATAGCATTCGATAATGGCTATAGGTGCCTTTACACGGGCACGCAAAACGGTTTACGCCACGGCACTCATCGTAACGTACCAATGAGGGAAACGCTGGTGGTACCATTCGTGATGGTGCGCGGCTAGTAAAAAAGTGCGTGGCCGTTCGTGACAAAATGTTAAACTTGTAAAAACGTTTTTGGTATGACCCGGCCGGGGCTCGAACCCGGGCTTCCGGACGTGAGGCGGACGCTCTAAGCACTAGACCATCACAACGGTTACAATCACAAGGATAAGAGAGTTGAGCAAGCTGCATACCACAGAATGGCACGCCTAGGTACGCCATTATGCGGGGTGATGCGGAATCAAAATTCGTGCCCGTGTAAAGGCACCTTATGGATAGTGAATAAAGTATAGCAGTCGCCAGGCTCCTTACTAATGAATATTAATAAAGCATTTATCTAGCCTGGCTGTAGTGAGAGATTGGCATACCAAGGTTTCTACCGTGCGCTGTTCACCGCCATTGTCTATTGCTATTGTGCGGGGACTAAGCACACACTCTCACACACACACCATTCGATTTCTGTACAGTTTCAATTTTGTACAGGGGGCTGGATATTGAGCAAAATCTGAACCCTAACTTTTTAAACAAGCATAAATTACATAAAACTGATTATTGATATCATATTCAAACCACCACAAACAAAAATGTTCACTATTCTGCTGTAACTATACTCAATGCCAGTATAATCTGTTATACAGTTTTTGTGTTATTAATTTCCAAAATTGACAAATATTATTTTTAACACTATAGTACATGCCGTGCAACACGAAAGCAGTGTGAATGTTCAATAACGGGATGGCCGCACAGCAGCGGCCTTACTTTACTCCTGAGGAGTTAGAGTTTATGGCCTTTTAACGTCAAGAACCACAAAGTATAACATATTTTATCAAGAATAAATGTTTCTGTGGGTTCTTTCATTATTGTTTTCGTAATTTAATTTGTTAATTAGTTTGATATTCATTGTAATGAACACATTTTGTTTTGAAGTGTCATTGTTGATTTTCACCATCAATACGAAAAGTGGGACAAACGCGATTTTGCCTGACTGCACAAAAGTAATCATAACTTTTGATTTTTTAAAAGTGAATTAGATGGAATTAACTTTATCAGAAAGAAAATTTATTCTGCTTTAATATAATACCAAATACACGTACCTTTTGAGAAAAGAAATTACCTTAAATCATTTTCTCCCGATTGGACCATTTTTGGGGGACACACTGCATATGTAATACTGTAGTAGTTAGAGAAGTATTGATTTTTGCCAAATATTGAGGAGTGATCTTAGACACGGGTTTTTTAATAGCTATACTGCACTCATGCTTATAATTATGGAATATTCTGTTGATACTTAAGTTCTTTCTCCTATGTCATCCAAAATTTTCAAGACAAGTGTTTATTTCACAAAAACGCAGTATGTGAAGCAATTTTTGGATATCATGAGATTAGATTTAATTAAACACTAAAATACGTTTGAGCGCAATAACAATTATATATATTTTTTTAAATCCACAAAAATCATGAAAAAAAGTATTAAATTAAAGTAATTTAAAAAACAACCCCCCAAAACTGGTAAATTTGTATCTTATGTCACTTATCATTAAATTAACATCAGAATTGTCTGTTACAAGTCTAATAACGCGCGTAACCACCACGTGACTCAACAACAACAGCAAAACCGCCATTTATAAACACATGTTTTAGTGTCGAGACGGACGCTACAAAATGCTCAGCATTCCTGAAATACTTAGATTATAATTGTTTCACCTGGGGTGAACAAATATTAATCTCAGATGTACCGTTCAAGGAAAGATGGCAACTTCTAAAATTTTTCCAAAATATTCCATAATTATGAGCATGAGTGTATAATAAGTCAGATCGAGATACGTTATTCTCTCTCCCACATTCAGAATTAAGAGGACACTAAAGTTTCATTAGTCATTTCTACTCCAATAGAGTGGTTAGACCCTGCCCGAACATAATTGTCAGCACCAACAATCAGTTGCTACCTTCCATGATAGATTGTGATCCTTCCTCAAGAAACAGAGGGACTAAACTACCAAGTGTACCAAGCAATGATACCAAGTAAGTAAAGATTCTATTCTGAATAAATAAAATTGTTATAAGTGTAAACGGGTGTTATTTTCCTGCCTAAAAAGAAACCAGTGAAAATTACAGTAACTGGGACAAAAAAAAAAAATAATAATGATAATAATAATAATTTGAAGCAGTGTCCCTTGGACTAGTTAACAGCACACTTTCATGTCAGACATAATTGTGTGACAGGGATTCTCCCCAATCCTGCCATGATAGACATATTATTCCGATTTCAATTCATCATTCATCAATCACAATTCTTACCCTTATGAACCACGAAGTAACACCTATTTCTTTTCGCCCACTGGTCAAGTACTTTCATTTTTTTCTGTCTCGCATGATTTCCCGCCAAGTGTCTAGAAGGGTATCAATGTCACTGACCGTCTGTTCACAGACTTGTTTCTAAAATAACTCCCAGATGGCGTGACTTGGACATCGAATCTTCACCTCACGTACAAGTGTAGTCTGGCTTCCAGACGTAAGAACTGACCTATATACTGGAGAGATTACTGTCATCAATTGTCTTGAACTAAGACTAGTGTGGTCTGTGGTGAGGTCCCATTCTGGCAGAGTGAAGGTAGAAAAAGTCGGAGTGGGAGTGTACCATTGGCGGCGATCCCGGGGGGACGGGGGACGTGTCCCCCCCCCTCAAATTTTCCTGGGGGATCGTCCCCCCCCCCGGATTTTTTAATCTTTATATTTTTGTTCGATTTTGTTTTGCATTTTTTTTTATAGATTTTGTAATCGGCAAACATATTCAAAGGATAAATGTTATTATGAATCCTTAAGAATGGGAGTGAGGGGGATGAAAGTCACAATTTCCATTTTTTAACAATAAATATCTGTATATATGTGTCCTTGAGGCGTTTTTCTCCCGCGCAAGGGTATTTTTATTTCGCGTTCGGTGTTTTCGCCCCCCCCCCCCTGACTGGTCACATGAAATCTCCGCCCCTGTAGTGTACTAGTTTGCTGGGGATGGAATAAGTCGCATGTTCTGGAACCGAGACTACATAGTACAAGTGCCGAAAGTAGAACTGATAGTTGCTATGGTCACCAGTGACTATATACACGACGCCTACGCGGCCGATTCAGGGAAGTTAATTACAGTCATGGACAAAAGTTTAGAATATTTGTATTTCTTTGCATAGCCCAGTTTTAAAGTGCAGTTTCTTACGATTAATGAGCAATCACCCATACAGAACGGATTACTAAGTTCAAATGAGCTCTACGCAGGGGCGGCGCCAGGGTAAAATTTTAGGAGGGGTGAAATCCGTCAGGAGAATTTTGCCTGCCAAACTGCAAGCCAAACAGCGTCCGACAAGCGGGGGGCAGGGGGCAGACGACGACAAAAAGCATTATTTGCCCGCCATTTTTTTTTACTAGCCAAATCAACAACAATAGGGGGGGGGGGTCGATATTTTCGATAAGCAGCAAAATTCCCGTCATTGTGATAAGTATGAAAAAATAGGGGGCGACCGCCTCCCCAACCCCCCTCCCCCTGTGACTCTACTTCAGGACAAGAAACCTGTTCTTGATATGATTGAAAACAGCATTTGGTAGAAAAAAAACATTCCAGACTTTTGTCCATGACTGTATTGAGTTATATCATTAATTCTAGAAGAGAGCTAATTTTTGAGAGACAGATTTACATGTAAGATCATACATAATTGTCAATCATTTCAAAGTACATCTGAAATAAAATAATGTTAATCACGATGTAATTCCAATGTTAGTTTAATGTGTAGTGTGTGTTTTTTTATCAAACTGAAGTCTGTTCGATGACAGTAGTAAAATTAAAACCCGGAATTCAAAAAGCTTTAACAAATTTTGTGAACTGACTTGGAAATAAATGCTTAAAGCCACAGAGAAACAATGACTACAGTTTTAAAAGTGTGAGCTATATAATCCTTCATGCTCTTAGTATTTTTGATAAGGTCTAAAAATGAAGCCCTGGAACAAAATGTGTTTTAATTTGATTATTTAATGCCTTAAAACATGTAAAAAGTGAAAATCTACGAAAACTCATGTTGACCGGATTCACCACGCTCATTTCCTCCCAGAGACTAAATGTTTGTAGATCTAAGCTATTTTATACTCCACCGCAGTGAAAACTGTTCATTCATGTATGTCTTGCCAAAATTGCAGCATAACTTTCCAAACTTTTGTATTCTTTGGTGTTTATTTGTCCATTTAAACACTACGATGTAGCTCAGATATCACATTTTGACATTTTGTTTAAATTGAAGTTCCACAATGTTAGCCTATATCTTTACTTATGATTTCACATGTTTTGCATTGATTTCTCTGCAGCTATGTGCGTTATCGTTTATTGAGTAGTGGACCCCTATGTAAAATAGTTGTGCTGATCGATATGGGTGTTTCCCCCCATGAGAAGAAACAAAAATGAATGAATAAATAAGTTAATGAACAGCAGTGTACACATTTCATTTAAAACTGGCATATATATATATATGGTGTGCATGATAGACCTGTTCGACCCAAATTGTGCTTACTATTGACATTGATTTTCTCATGTTTTATTGATCCACACTTCACTAGAAAAGCATTATTTTATAAATAATGAAAAAAGACATTTCTTTTGTGTGCGACGCGATAGATTTAACAGACCTGCATTTTTTTTTCTCTTAAAAATATGTAAGAATTTAACATAAGTCGTGATTAAATCTAAAAATTACCGGTCTTATACCAACGATTTTATTCCTAATATTTCAATATACTGACCGTTTTAAATCCTGTCAAGATTTTCTGATATTTTACCACCAAAATAACAAATACATGTAAAGGTACATCAGTTATAGAAAAATCAAATTATGGTAATGTTTTTGGAACAAAACGTAATAAATGAAAATGACAGCTTTTTATCCTATGTAATGTGTATAATGTCTTTGATTTGTACTATAGCATAAAAAACAAAAGAGGAGTTTTAATTGTCGAATTCAAGGCCTTTGAAACCCGTTAATTTGTGTGTGTGTGTGTGTGTGTGTGTGTGTGTGTGGTGGGTGGTGTGTGTGTGTGTGTGTGTGTGTGTGTGTGTGTGTGTGTGTGTGTGTGTGTGTGTGTGTGTGTGTGTGTGTGTGTGTGTGTGTGTGTGTGTGTGTGTGTGTGTGTGTGTGTGTGTGTGTGTGTGTACAAGTTTCATTTTATGTTTCCTATCCCCGCAAATATGAGACCGCTGTCCTGCTGAAGCTTTGCTAATAGTTTGTCGGTCTTCTGCATATTATTCCCTTTTATTTTAGAACTACAATTAAATATTTGCATCAATTTCGTTATTGCAAAATGCATAAGTTTTCATCACATTCTTGTAAGACAAGGACTCATATTGTTTAATGTTTAATTCCGTAATAAAGTGAAGTCCTTTTTTTCTTTCAAGATTCGTTTCGTTTTATTCTAGAAACAAAATTTAAATTACAAGTACACAAACTACAGAAGATGTTAACATGTACAAAATAGTAAAATGTATATTTTTCAAAGTTAACTTTGGCATTATAATCACAATGGAATTATACACGGAAAACAAATCAACAATGATTGCACAATGCAAAGAAAAGGTGATTATCTTCTTTTTTTTTATTCTGCAACTGTCGATTGCCCATTCAACGAAAAAATATACTTCTGTTATTTTGTTATCGATTAGTTCTTTCTTCAATTCAGACTTGACACTTTTCCCACGTGGAACCGAACAATTGATTCGTGTTATTCCATTGTCTCGGCCTTGCGCGTTATTGTGTTTCTTTTCAAACTCTGTTTACGTAAATGCATTCCGGAAATACGGAAATCTGGCTACACCGGTGCGGTTTGACGAGCAGAATACCTTTTTGTCGATATCCAGGGGCCACATATAATTTGAAGTTACTGATTCTGCAACCGAAAGTTTGTCAGAAATGATGTCACTTCAAGCTTAATCCGTTCCGATAAGGTCTATATCGGCTTTCCGTTCATGCTTTGTTGATCCATTTACACACGTTTGTGTAAAAGTTTGACTTTAATAATTTCACTCGTCTGCGAACACCCGCCCATTGATTACCGGTGCAGAGAAAACAGTGTCGGCAGTGACAGAAAACTGTCACACGTCAGGCGCAAGTCGTTTGAAAGGCAGACAGCCAAATAGCCGCCAACACTTACAACAATATCTTCGATTTCGAGGGGGAAGTGCGAGAAAAGAGTAAAGGTATATTCCTCGTTTTCCGATGTATAATTAAACAAAACAACCTTGTCATTAGATAAAATGCGATGAGCGAGAGGTTCAATTTGGTTGGAAACTCAGGTGACGGTCTCCCAGCGTTTCACCCTCCCACTCCCCTCCCGGTGGCAAATGCCTCGCTATCAGACCATGAAGCTCTCGCCCACGTGCCCATACAGGTTTCCCATGACCTAGAATTTGTGACCTGAAAAAAGACAGAAAAGATAACAGAAAACTGGTTTTGCCCGGTAACGAAAACTTGTTGATTTGTAATGAATAATTGTCACATGTTTGATGAAATTACAAAGACACCTGATCAATTCAGTGATTTTGTTTAGGGCCTAGATGGGCCTTTATTGTTTGTAAAACATTGGCGATGCGATGATCGAATAAATTTCCGTATAAATATATATATTAAAATTTCCAGACGGATAATGTCATGAAAAGTAAAAACTTTAAATAAACTAAATATATTTCAAGTTGAAGTCAAAAACATGCAGATAGGCACTAAGGCAACAATGATAGAAACATAGCTGGATCGAGATAGATAGATAGATTGATAGATAGATAGATAGATAGATAGATAGATAGATAGATAGATAGATAGATAGATAGATGAATATATACTTGTAAACAGATAGATAAATGGAGGGATAGACAGATAGACAGAAAGATACATGCGGACAAGTAGATAGATAGCTATAGAGATAGATAGATAGATAGATAGATAGATAGATAGATAGATAGACATATAGACATGAAGATAGAATCGATAGACACATAGACAGACAGATAGATGGATAGATAGACAGATAGACATAAAAATATAAAGATAGATGGATAGATAGATAGACGGATAAACATATAGATAGATGGATAGACATAATAGGTGGACAGATACACAGAAAGAAAAATGTATAGGCCTACGTGTAGATAGACGTGCAAGATACGTTGATAGAAAATAAATATAGATAATAAATCAAGTAAATGGTTTTATAGTATATTTCGTTAACACATGTATTTGCTTTTTTTCGCGTTTTAATGAATATTCAAATTGTGTAATGCATTCATTTTTTGTTAATATTGAATGTTAATTGTGTAATATGTTCGCGTCCTGTGAACATCGAATGTATATGTGTTGTTTACTGAGAGAGCCTAATTGGATAAACTATAATGTTAAAACAAATCCAACAATTGTTAATTTAACATTTCATTTAAAAAAAATACAATGCATTGCATCGTATTTTAAACACTTGCCTAATTTTAATACAGTTTAAGACTGAGCTGATTGCGATTAGCACTAAGCTATAATTGTTAGTTCCCCCTTCTATCATACTGAACTTGATTATTTAAATTGTGAAATTAAATTCTATAACTTATAATTTATATTCGATTAAATTAACTTGTAAATAAAGTTAATCGTAAATTTATATTTATTGTATATTTATTGCACACCTCGCGTATTACAAAGATGTTAACATATGAATTCGATTCAATTTAAGTTACATGTAAAATTGTTTTGCCAATTCTACAGTGTTCAAGCTATCCTGATTGTAAATTTGATCGTATTTTATAGTCTTCGGACTTTGTGAAGCATTTCCTATACCGAAAATGAATAAAATTGAAAAAAAAGGTTCATATATAATGAATTACTACCTTAATTTCAAACAAGGTGCAATTTATTTATTATTCCAGTATATTTCGTCGAGATTCTCAAGTGTTTCTACGCCCGTGAGAAAAATGCATTACATGGTAATGGTGCTGTGGAATTCTGTTTGCATAATAATCCATTGCATATATATTTTACAATTTTAATTAAGCAATGAGTTCAGCATTTTCTGGCATCAAGGCTATCTTTTGTAATTCATACCCCTTCACAAATATTCCTAGATACTTTCCTTGTATGTCACATATATATCTTATAGATGGTGAATTGTCATCTCTTATAAATTATTTATATTTTAACTGATATTTCCGTTGTGTATTTATGACATGCTTTTGTTATTTTGTCTGGTATATTTGATTGTATTTTTTTTTACTTAATCCTTTTAACACCTTCTAATTATAACTTTGTTTCATACCTGAATATATGTACGAACAAAAAAACAGTCCTGAGAAAAACAGGTTCAATATTTGGCGCACTTCCAAAAGTTTAATTGTAGATACAACTTTTACAACTCCCTCCCCTAACAGTTGGAGATTGTTTTAGGTACCTAGGAGATTACGCAACCATCGTAGAATAAAGCATGACTAGTTCAGATTTGTTTCGTTATGACGCCTCTTGTTTGTGTGACATCAAATCGAGTCACGAGAGATATATGCCTGTAAGAGCGAATCGATAATGATAACTGCATGCGAAGAGGAAATAATAATGGCAAGGTATCAAAATAATACCAAGGGCATACCCTGATAAGTATCCCCTCCCCCAAATTATTGTTTATAGTGTCTGATACTTTTGAAAAGAGCAACTTGTTGTGATGACGTGTTAATCGCATATAGATTTCTAAGCGATCTTAAACTTTCTAAATGGTCTAGAGTTTTGCAACACAATGGTAAACTGGAACTAAAACCGTCGTTTGTGGCACATTTTTTGCCATTGTAACAAATCTACAAGCTTTATTGAAACGAGATTTACGATAATCAAATGTTTCTCTTTAAGGTTCGATCAAAATATGTGACCGAAGTCCATGTTATGACACGGGGAATTGATTCTAAAAACTTCCTTTTTGGCAAAGAAAAAAAATCTCGTGGAAGATCCCCATTTTCCCCATTTTTTCTGACTTTGCCGCTTCATAAAATGAAAGTGTGCCATCTATAGATATATTGAAGATGAGCATGTGTAGCAGGAAGTCTGAAGATTCTAAAAATGTAAAAATCAAAATTTATCAGCTAGGAGAAGGCCCGCGGAATTGGCAAAAACCAATCACAGACTCCATTTTCTCTCAGTATTCTGACTTTCCCAGCTGGCTGGAAATCAACGCAGTCTTTAGCATTATGCGTTCGAGTGTGAATGTAAACAATAGACTGCTCCTGCACAGCACGGTGTGAGAGCATTAATGCATGACCTGTGCGTATAACCTCGTATTTCTCTGTCCAAAAGAGGAGCGTTTTTTTGTGCGAAACAAATTGATATGATTGGAATGATGATGGAAGAGGAAAATGGTTATGATAAAATTGGATGACATCAACATTGTCAGCTGCTCTCACACAAACAAAACACACATACACACACACAAAGATACACACACACACATATAGACACAAATACACAAAGATACAACATACACACAAAGAAAAGATACACACACAGACACAGAACACAAACGTATACAAACATACGCAGACACACACAGACACACAGGTGCACGCACACACACACACACACACACACACACACACACACACACACACACACACACACACACACACACACACACACACACACACACACACACACTACACGTACACTACACGTACA
>JZLH01S0007713.1:4938-15775 GCA_001188425.1 Eucidaris tribuloides
GATAATGATGATGTTGATGGTGGTGATGGTGATGATGATGGTGATGATGATGATGGTGATGATAGTGATGGTAATGTTGATGGTGATGATGATGATGATAATGATGATGATGGTGGTGGTGATGATGATGATGATAACGGTGGTGATGAAAATGATGGTGATAAGAATGATTGTGATGAGGGTGATGATGATGATGATGATGATGATGATGATGATGATGATGATGATGTTATAGTTGTTGTTGATAAAGAAGGGGGTGGTAAATGACGGTGATGCTGGTGGTTGTGATGATAAACATGGCGATGGTGACAAGAGGGTGTTGGCAACAGTGTTGTGGTCTAGGTCTCGAAATCGAGACTGAGACCAAGACCTTGACCATTCGTTCCATGACCGAGACCAAGACCGAGACCGAGACCTTGAGTGTTGAGACCGAGACTTGCTCCTCCGAGATCAAGATTTTTCCTTCCGAGACTGAGTCTTATGATTAAAATAATGATGGTGGTGATGCTGACAATGATACTGATGGAGATGACAATTTTGATGACTCTGACATCAATGATAGCAATACTAGCCAGACTTACTTTTCTGCTGCCAGGTGGAGCCGGGTCAAAGATCCTAGTCTGCATCTCACTGGGAAGAGCGGAGTAGACAGGGAGGATGATGAGTTCTGGTACCTCCGGTCCTAGGGACTTCATCCTCTCAAAGAGAATCTCACAGGCTGTGTCGATCTCCTCTTGACCAGTCAGGAAAAGCAATATATCACCTGAAATGAAACACAGGAGATAAGTCAGTACCACTTTCAAATTCATATTGGCTAAACGTGGATTGTAATCGGGAAATTATTCAGTCCATCTGAAATCACTACACAAGACAAGAAACAGACAAACATAAACACTACACATCATATGGATATAAATCATCAATTTTTTTATTAATTATTTTGATGTCTTAAACACACACAAACACAAACATGTACACACACACACACACACACAAACACACACACACAACCAAACACACACACATACACATCATGGTTCAATAAATTGTCATTGGTGCTGCTGTTCTTGTTGTTGCTGCTAATGTTGTAGTTTAAATGTAATTCTTGCAAGCGGCAATCACACATATATGCATCTCAATGTGGCATGGTCTTACAGAAAGGAGATTACATCAATAGCTATTTGCATGCTCTCATACCATACTAAAGAAATTTCCTACTAGAACTTATTTACATCTGCTCATGCTAACATGTATGGTTTGAAAACTCAAATTATTTACTCTTTCTTCTCAAAATCAATGCCAAAGTAAAGTTCTGGTACGTGGTAAAAAGTGAAATTCTTTGCAATTATGTTTTTAGATATATCCATATGCTCTACAACTTTCCCAATTTTGGTAAATAAATCAAAACGTAAAGGTACGTACTGCTACATATTCTTCGAAATTTAAACATCACAATTTGTCACTATGAACAAATTTTCAGTGGGTTTGATGTTGTTTCCTGATGTCTAGGGTGACAATACAATACTCCATGAAAGATTGACGAAAAAGTTGTCTGATCAACCAAAACTATACTTAGGCTTTAACAACTCTGCTACAATAAGAGCAAGGTGTATGTCAATAGACCATGTATAACTTACCTGGTGGTTCAGTTAGATGTATTTGCATCACCGTGATAAGAGAGGCATCCAGGTAGTCTGTCTCTGGTTCCTTGGTGTACAGGATCTCCACTGGGAATGTACGACCAGGGATAGTAAAGATGGGCTGAAAGAAAATACAAACAAGTAATTCAGAGTTAATTAATAATTAATTGATTTGTTCAAGCTTGATGTTGGTGAAATATTTCTTTTGTTTTTCAATCTTTGGCCAGGTTCATTAAAAATTTCAACAATAAAACAAGTCCATGCATTAGATCTTATGTCAGGAATTATACCACTCAACATAAACACAAAGAATGTGAATAAAATTCAGTTAAAGGTAAATGACACGATTGGGGGTAGTCCTCAACTTGAGGTAAAAACTATTTTAGAATCAAGTCAACTATGCATGGATTCTACTGTGAAAATTCTGTAGTCAAAAGTTGACTCATTTCAAAATAATGTCCATCAGTTGATTCTCCTTAAAGTGATAAGCTAACATTGTGGAGCTTCAATTTAAAAAATTGTCAAACTTTGATATCTGAGCTACATAGTAGTGTTCAAATGGACAAATAAACACCCTAGAATACAAAAGTTTGGAAAGTTACACTGCCAATAGCAAGTTATACATGAATAAACGATAAAACTCGGGGCGAGTTTTATTAACCTAGGTGTACACACAGTAAGTCTATGGGAGGAAATGGGCAAGTGAATGTGGGGCCGATTTCACTAACGTCTGAAATTCATCGCAACTGGCGATATTCATCGCAACTGGCGATATTCATCGCAAACAGCGATATTCATCGCTATTTGCGATGGATATCGAGGTGAGCGATTTCACTAACAGTTAGCGATGAATATGTTCATCGCTAACTGTTAGTTAGCGATGAATATTTTGCGAGTGCTAATAAGCACTCGCAAAATAGTCATATCCATCGCAAAAGACAAAATTCAGCGCAATGCACGCCCGGAATGCGCCATTGCCTCACGAGTTATCCCTTAACAGCGATCATAATAGCGTTATTATTGTTATTATTATTATTATTATTATTATTATTATTATCATTATCATCATCATCATCATCATCATCATCATCATCATCATCATCATTATTTTTATTATTATTATTAATATCATTATTATTATTATTATCATCATCATCATTATACTATTAGCTGTATTATTTTTTATTGTGTGTATTATGTGGGCATGTGGGTGTATGTATGGTGTGTCGGTGTGTGTGAGTGTGTGTGTCTGTGTACGTGTGTCTATGTGCGTGTGTCTGTGTGTGTGTCTGATTGTGTCTTTTGTGTGTGTCACTACTCTGTGTGTTTATGACAGTGAGGTGGTGTCTCTCCATCTGTTTGTATGTGTGAAGTGACCAACGAGGACAATGGATTTACCCAAATAATCTTTACAGACCTATAGGGCCTACAGCATTTCTGTTTTTTTTGTTTTTGTTTTTTTTTAGAAAATTGCCAGAAAATGTTTAGATACATCAAAAACCCCTCCTTTCCATCAATATTCTTACCCCTATGGAATTAAGTTCATTTCCCCGTAGGTATCCCCTAATCTATGGATGCATGACTAAAATGCACTTCGGTAGGGGGTTTCCCCTACGAGTAGCAGCCTTGACGTCATAATTTTGCGATCGGGCTCGTCCATGAATATTAAAAGTATTTTTTGTCGTCACTAATTGCGATGGTTTTAGTGAAATCCAAATTCATCGCAAACGAAGTTAGCGATGACGTTGCGATGGATTTGGATTTGCGATCAATTTGGCGATGATCGCTAAAATCGATGTTAGTGAAATCGGCCCCTGGTCAACTTACGATTTTCACTTTTTTAAAGCACTAAATAATCATTTTGAAATACAATTTTTTCAGGGCTTCATTTTTAGACCTCATCAAAGACACTGGTAGCATGGGGAATCATGCGGCTCAGATTTTTTTAACTGTGGTAAATGTTTGCCAATACAAACTCAAGACAAATCCTTCCAGCCAGGAGATTCACTCTAGCTGGTGTACATTTGGTTTATCTTTCAACCAGTTTGGTTGTAAAGGCATTTTTCATTTCTCCCAATCATTTCACTGAGCTTTAATATGAATGATATATGCACTGCTTCAAAGCAGCAAGATCAGAATTTATTCAACAGCATCATGAATATGTATCTCCTGTCATGACCACTTAACATAAGAACAAACTGTGCTACATTAATTACTATCAATTAAAGAGAATACACAGTACTGGTTGATGACTGAAAATATTTTATCTAAATTTCACATTTCATTGGTTTCCAGGTGAGAGTATATTACATTTGCATTATAATGTGGGAATAATTCACTTCATATGCAATAAAAAGTTGAAGGATTAGCAGTTTGAACACCAGACTGAGTACCTCAGTTGCTGCAGTGTGTATGTCAACAATTAACATAGTCCCACATATTGATTTCTGTGGTAGTACTTTGTCAGGAGTGGGGATTTGTGTAGCAGATTTGTCAAAAACGAAGTGTTCTGTTGTTTTCAAATACTCTCTCCTGTACTATAGTGACATTTTCAGAATACCATCTGTTCACAGAAGGCTGGAAAGCAGCTGATGTAAAAATGATATTGTTCTGCAAGTACTCAATTTTATCTTTAATTTTGGATAGAAAAGAATGGAAAATAATAGGAAGTCCTAGATTTTTAGGTTTGTGAGATTGCTAGCAGTGTGTAAAACACAAGCAATGCAAAATGGGAATCAATGCTACTTACTGTCCCATAAGAAGCACAGATAGGAATGTATAATGAACTTGTGTATTTCTGTGAAAATTGGTAATGAAGCACATTTAATGGCATGCAGATTAAATGAAACATGTAACAAGTTAAAGTTCATCTGATGATAAAGACAACTGGATAAGATAATACATACTGCTTCAAAGAAGTATGAGGAGAATTTGACGGCGTCCAGCGTCGCGGATGTCACAATCAGCTTCAGGTCCTTCCTCTTCCTCACGGCCTTCTTGAGCAGGCCGAAGAGGACGTCGGTGTGGATAGTGCGTTCGTGGGCCTCGTCCAACATGATGATGGCGTACTGGGAGAGGTCGGGGTCAATCAGACACTCCCTCAGCATCATACCGTCCGTCATGTACTTGATCTTGGTCTCCGGGGAGGTGCAGTCCTCAAAACGGATCGTGTAGCCAACCTTGGGAGATGAAGACATGACAGATTAAAATATACCTGAACGTAGTTCAGTGATAATTTGTCTATCATGTGGATCTGATATTGATAATGCTTTAGTAGAAATGACTAAGGTTCCTCAGTATAGTTGTTGTGGGATTCTGACAGAATTGCCACAAATCAGGCCTTTTTTAATCTAATGCCTACAAGATTCTGTAATTCCCATAAAGTTAGCACAAGGTACATAAGGTATCCGCATCCAACAGGTTTAAATGGCTATATATTTGGTGACTCTCTATAATCTAATTTGATTTATTTATTTAATTATTTTTTACTTCTTATTTAGTTTATTTACTTCTTTACTTATTCATACAATAATTACGTCAATTATTTATTCATTTATTTACTTATTCATTCATTCATTCAATTATTCACTTATTCATTTATTCATATATTCATTAATTCATTTATTTATTCATTTTTCATCTCTTCATTCCTGTATTTATTTAATATTCTTATTAATTAGTTCATATATTTATTTATTTATCTATTTATCTATTTATCTATTTATTCATTATCACTCACCTCCTGGCCCAACCTGCAA
Source organism: Eucidaris tribuloides (assembly GCA_001188425.1). Lineage (NCBI taxonomy): Eukaryota > Metazoa > Echinodermata > Echinoidea > Cidaroida > Cidaridae > Eucidaris > Eucidaris tribuloides. The sequence goes on from JZLH01S0007713.1 coordinate 10,337, forward strand.
CCAAACTCCTCAGACACCCTCTTAGCGACTGACATAGCAGCCACACGACGGGGCTGGGTGCATCCTATCTTGCCTGTGACGGTGTAACCTGCTTCAGCGATGTATTGCGTAATCTGAGTGGTCTTACCACTCCCAGTCTCCCCGATAACGACAAGGATTTGATTGTCATCAACAGCCTGGTGGGAGGAAAAGAAATTATTAAACAATCCATCAAGGTGCATGTGGATCCCTTTTGTTTGCTGAAGATGTGTCTATCAGTCAGTGTTGTTGTGTACTCCACAAGGTCTAAGTCTGAGTCTATTATATGTGACCTGTCACCACGATAGCCTAATAAAGTCGCACCCCCAAAGAGACAAAAAGTGCAAAATATCTTGATTGGAATGTGAAATATGAAAGTGAAATGTCTTCAGAAATCAACAGTTTCATGACTTTCACATTTTGCAAAAGTTTAGATACTAATATATTTCTTCCAATGTCTTTTTCTGTCTAATTTTCTGATTTACAAGACGTGCGACTTTATCAGGCTATCGCGGTGACAGGTCACATACAACATTCCTTACCATTTCTTTCATGTCATAAACTCAATGCCACGACCAAATTCAAGTGCACTAAATACTGATCTGGATTTCAGACTGGACTACTCAACTACAAAAATGAGAAAAATCATTTTTTATTTTTACTTTTATTTCACTCATTAATCTATGTGGGCCTCATTATCTTATGAATAGAACTTAAAACTGAGGTAACTGCACAGGGATATGCGACATGATATACTATAAACATGGAATATTTCATGGAGAGGAAAGTTTTGTGCGTAGAAATAAATGACACCCGAAGCTAATCATTTGGTTTTTGCATTTCTTGTTTGGTGCTAGACTTGGTTTGGACAATGTGTACATGCACGACTAGCCACTGATGTAGTGTTATGCCTCATGTGGTTGCTTGCCCTATTTTGACTATGCTCAAAATTAAAAGCATGCAAAATTTCACTTAACTCTGCCACTGCGAAAACTGACTGTGCACAAAATATACACTTTTACAGGACATAAATGATCATGTCTTACCTGTACCAACTGTAGCTTCAGTTTGTAGATGGGAAGACTCTGTCTCTGCTCTACCATGGACATCTTGGTTTTCTTGCCGTAAGATGCCTTGTTGCCTCCAAACGCACTCTTCTTCCATTCAGGCAGCTCCTGGGTGCTCATACCAGTCTTACGGATGTTGGCGACTAACGCACGTTCACCTGTGAAGAGCATGAAGAATAATGAATGTTTAACTAAGTATGTACCATCTCGCAATCTAAGATCTGCTGAGAAAGATCTTTTGTATTGCCCCAGCATTCAGACCAAGTTTTATAGTGACCAATCTTTCGCTCATGCTGCCCATTCACTCTGAAGTATCATCCCATCATATTTGAAGAACTCCTCTACAACACCCAAGATTAAATCCACCTTAAAAGCATATTTATTCAAAATGTACTTTGACTAAGTTATCATTACATTTGCCAGCATCTGTCTTAACCCTATTTTAACTGGGCTATTTCAGACCAGATTTTTACCACCGATCGCCGCGAAAATTTGCATGTTCATAGAGCCGGATGTAAACTACACGACTGTATTGTAAAATTTTCAAAAAATTAATTTTTCTATTTTGTATTTTTAAGTAATTAATTATGCTAATAAGTGCAATGAAATTATGTTTTCGCCTATAACTCACTTACAATAGCTAGGATATACTATTTTTGGTGAAAATATTCATTCTGCCATTTCTCACAATATCTACAAAAATTTGCCGAATTGAAATTAATTCTTATGTATTTTATTGTTTTGTGAATTTCTTATGTATTTTCTTTGTTTTTTCGACTTTTGTTTTCCATTGTTTTTTCCGCATGAAATTTTTGGGGACACTTTTGCCCATCATTAAACAGCATAAAATTAAATTCATTTCAACAGTAAACGCAAAAATAATCATACATTTACGATTTTTGGCTACAAGCACAATTTCCAATTGATTTTGTACACGAAATCACGTTTTTGAGCAATTTTGAGTACATGCATGTATAAAAAGTCGGGCAGCGTCATAACGGTACCGTCCCGTTTTCGGCGAAAATCGGTCTCAAAAGACATGCGCAAGACTTGAAAGTAAAAAGTCACGCGAGTCGACCGGCGCATTCAAAAATTTTCGCGCGCGGCATCGTCGCAAAATTCGTCGAGGGGGGGTCAAATTGACCCCCCCCCCAGTTAAGTATAGGGTTAATTTCTTTGTTTTTTAAAAGCACGTAGAGACTCATTTGGCCAGTCATATGCATTACTATTGCATTGCCGGTATATATTTAATATATAGTATTACTTAAAGTGATAGGCTAACATAATGGAGCTTTCCAATTTAAAAATTGTCAAATTTTCATATCATGAAACTATTTATAGTTAGTGATCACTAATGGACAAATAAACACCCTAGAATACAAGTTTGGAAAGTTAACACTGCCAATCGGCAAGCTTATGCATGAAGAACAATTAAAACTCGGCGCAGATGTTAAATATCCTTAGGGTACACACAGAAGGTATGGGAGACAAATGGGCAGGTGAATCCGATCACTTACGATTTTCACTTTTTTAAAGCGACTACAATAATCAATTTTGAAATACCAATTTCCAGGGCCGTCATTTTAGACCTTATCAAAGACAATGGTAGCTGGGCGAATCATGTCAGCTCAGATTTTTTAAACTGTGGTAAATGTAGCCAACTTACCTTCAGATAATTTGCTTTTCCACAATATATACCATATGGACATATAAACATGTACACACACTGCCACACACAGAACAATATCTTCTATAATTGGTTATCAATTTTCGTAAAACAATATTACACTTACTTAGAGACTTTGCAGATTTTATTTTTCCTCTTTTAATCGGTTGAAGATAAAACCTGCAGATATCTGCATCGCGACGTCTATGGGAAATGGTAACGTCATAAGCAAGATCAAAATTGTCTTCCAAAGGGTTAACAAACCAACATTTGAAAGTTTGTGTTGTTCAGTTCCTACAACTGTACACTACTTAACCCATTTAGTATTCAATCTTCCTAATGCTATAGTTTTTGTTTGTTTGTTTTAACTTAGAGTAACACATCATAGCTTTGCCATTTTTTCTTTCTTTCTCCACAACCATCAATCACAACGAATTCCATTAGTGCAATCTATAAACCTATCTACTTACTGTTCAGGCATAGATCATCCAATTCTTGTTCATTCCCGTGCGTATGTTCTCTGCCCTGCTCATCTCGCGTCAACACTGCTTCATTCATCTACGTCTCTCTTTGGCGGAGGGCGCTTTGCATCATAGCTGCCTTCGATAACGTCCCAATCGGATTCTGCAGCGTTATAATAATGATGTTACATTGGTATAGTCATTTTATCCTTTAGTATCAACTACAAAAAACAATTTATACGATTTCTCTGCTAAGCATCCAAATCTCTTGTGCCTTCTGCACGAACTACTTTGACATTTACACTGTACTCTTGATTCAGTCTAGAATAATGTAAGTTTCCTGCAAACCTGTGTCATACGCATTCTCCTTATAATTGTGCGTACACACTACGGACGGAGCCCTTACTTTTATGTAGTGTTGTATGAAGGTGATACGCGCCCTAATCCAAACTTCTGTAAGTTTCCTAATGTGTCAATAGTTAGGCATTGCTGATATGCATTTAGTCAACATATAGTGATATTCTGAGCATAAACATTTAACACATTGGTCTTTTCATAAACTTACCATAGGAAAACTAATGAAAGTCAAACATCCCCCTAAAGTCTCAATTTCCATGTTTACAAGTTCTTTCTTCACCCTAGTTTAATTGATTGACAATGTACATGTGTCTGGATTCTTCAACAGCACTGATGCAAACTCATGTGATATATACACTATGTTCAAATGATGGCGCTACTTCAATCAAAGCTTAGTAAGATATACAATTAACTAATTTGGACATTTATAAATCTATCTATATCAAAATGATAACACAGAAAATCCAAACTGTTCGCAAACAGCACAAGGAACTTACAGGGATTTCGCCACAATTTGAACAGACAGCCCTAACAATCTCCCAAAGACTTTCAATAGTAGAATCATCATGCGGGAATACTGGTAATTGTTACGATGCCTTGTGATTAATAAAAAACAGCTGTAAATATTTAATATGCAAGATAATTCTGATTTGTTTGTCAAATGTGGAATCTCAGGTGAACATCATAGGCAATAGCCCCAGAAAACTTGATCTCCAGTTCGATTGCCAAAGTAAATGAAATAAACCATGGGGGGAAAAGGTGGATATGTTGATTACAGTCAACACAAGATCATGACCTATCGCCCACTCATCCAAAAGTCTCATCCATTTACACTTGCGTATTCTTTGTGATGCGTCATTCATAAAAAAATTGTTATTGGCCCCTGTTTCGAAAAGTCTGGCTACGCCGCTTGGGAATGTCTGCAGAGACAGGGGCATGGCATCTCTGTAATACCTTGACAATCCTGACAGGTACTAAGATCCAACGCTCTGACGACCGTAGACCTTAGGAAGGCTGTCCTCCCCCTAGCTCAAATCTCACACATCTCATCCTAATTCATCATCCTCGGTAGAATACGTCGACTCGTCAAAGCTGAAATCGGATTGTCCGAGCAGCTGGCCCGCTATCATCGATATTCAACCAAAATGAGGAAAAGCCAAATAATGGAGTATCATTCAAAAGTTATGTGCAGAACTAACTTTTTGACGAGAAAGTTGTAGGAATCACAAACAAACCTCAACAAGGTCAGTAATTGCAGTCGATTTTTGATTGACACTAAGATTTTGAACTCCTGAAGATCTAAAAACCTATGTAAACTCACTGTCTTGTGGTACATAATTTGTGTATAGTTTGGTTACACTACGATTCCCCTTATGAAATAGTGCATAGTTGTCACGTTACACGACATATGCAAGCTCAATTGCAGGCATATATTCTCTTAACTTTCCATTTGCAAACATTGGTTGCAAATTGAATGACAGCTGAAACATTATGCATGTGCAGGATAATGAATTTGTTTGTCTGTCATTCACAACATGATAAGAACATTGAAAAGACTGTGACATTCATGTATTTTAAGATACATGTAGCGGTAGAACGATCTATAAGGTTACCTGCCAGAGATTGAAGGCTTGCCACCTGAGTCTTTATGGAACAGAATACAAACAGAAAAAAACAACATGATTATACCACAAAACTAAAAAAGTACGCACTCATAATGCTTGCGCCTGACCATTCATACATTTGAGATCTAAGACGAATTCTCTGGGCAATGGGAGAATGTTTGTGTTATATGAAATCAAATCATTTCAATGTTTAAAAACAAGGCAACGCCAGCGTTGTCTCGCTGCAGTACGCATCAATCTCTCTA
>JZLH01S0007715.1:28927-63312 GCA_001188425.1 Eucidaris tribuloides
CTATTATTTAATAAACTAAAATGTCTCCAGAAATTCCATGGGGACAAAAATCAAAAATAGAAAGAAAGTTTAGTGACTGGACCCCACGCGCATCTTGCTTCTCTTGACCTCCAATACTAAAAGGCGGGTCCGAATCAACACGAAAGCCGATACGCATGGTGACATAAATGTCTTTTTCCAAGACTTTGATTTTGTGAATTTACATCAGATCTGCCCATGATAATTACTTTCATAATGGAGTGGAAATAAATGGAATGGATGGACAATGAAGTGGATGTTCGAAGAGAGGAAGGTATGAAGTTGAATTAATTGGAATGAATGAAGGGATGAATACAATGGAGATATAACAAGGAAGGAACGAATGATCTAAAGAAAAGGAATGAATGGAATGGAAGGAAAGAACGTGATGGCAATGAGTGAATGGATGAAAGATTGCTGATGGGTGAGCAGAAAGGAAGGAATGGAAAGGATGGATGGATGGATGAAGAATGAAGTGATGAGAAGAATACTGGATTGGAATGATGGAATCAAAATTTATGTCAATTAACATGTATGTTAATAATGTGTTGGATGATGCATGGAAGTATACTACTCTTCTTGCATTGTTGGTTTACTTTTTTTTTTTGATATTCAGCTCCTTTTTTCTTTAACAACTTATCGTGCTGTCTGTTTGTTAATGTCATATGTGCCTGGTGAAGCTGTGATGTGCCTATGTTGTCTGTGACGTTGTTGTTTCTGTGAACTGTAAATTCTTTTATTAGACGTTAGAAGCCCCACACAGACCGGGTGTCTCGGTGTACCACAGAGACGTCACGACACAGTCCACACACACAACACGATCAGGGCTAATATACAGTACGCAGGACACAGCACACAACGATTACTGTCCGTTGCACACAGAGGCTATCAGCAGGGTTCAGCGCCATGACCAGATGGTTTGGACGGTGGCGACAATAGTTTCGTTTTCAATTTGCACAAAATGTTGCCAGGGGAAGCAAAAAAAACTTGACGTAAGCAAGGGCGTCAGCTAGTGATTTATGGATCTGCACGGCGAGATTTCAACGGTGCCGATTTACTTGAACCTGACCACTTACCGCGCATTCGTGTACAGTACTTAAACGTCACACGTATCCGGCCACTGTCACAATAGTTCGCGAGCCGAGCGGCACAAAGTTATTGCCATAAACTAACAGAACAGTCCCCATCGCCCGGTATATCTGTTAGCTCGGGCTGTTCTACATCACTCCGGTTCAATGTGTTGTTTATTGGATGAAAATAACGTACATTTGTGGACAAAATAATTGAAACACACTGTTAATAAGTGGCGCGCGCGTACCTCACGTACTAAAGGCCACCGCAACACTATGCGATTTTCCGTCGCATGGGCCGATCTTAAAGATTTGCATTGAAATAAATTCCGCGGAAATAAAGTCGCGTGAAGCGAAATATAAGCCTTTGTTTTTATTTCGGATGCCAAAGTCGGCAGTCGGACGACAAATATCGTGTTTGTGTGTCGTGGCCTTAACCTATACTGGCAATCTGCTATTCAGGCTGCCACTGCCAAAATTTTATTTCCCTCCTACGCCGCAGTGCGTATTCATACTTAGTGACACCACCTTTTCTCCTACGGCCTAATAACGCCATGTTTCCCCAGGGTTTCCCGATAGCGAACGCTATGTCTCCTACAAAAGAATCTTCAGCCGGAGATGGATCAAAATTGGCGAATATAATCGATTTACTTGGAAAATTGTCAAAATCCCTAACATCCCCTACAAATCATCAAAACCCCGTTACGTTTCCCACGCAGGGTCATTTCCCCCGGTAGGTTCCCCTAACAACGCTACACATGGCAAATAGCGTACGGTAGGGATTTCTCTGACGTGTTGGCATAGCGCGGAACAACATCGCATACACCAGTGATTCGCAGACCTCCGGTGAATTGGCTAATTTGTCCAAAATCGTTCTGTATGCTTTCATCAACTGGAACCAACAGATCGAGAGATTCGGAGCTGGTGATGATAAGAATCATGCCGCAGAATGATTTTGAATGGTATTTATGACGCTATGTACTAACTACTGTACCAGTCCGCGTTCATAAATTCACGTTGTATCAAAAGTCCACAAAAATAAATTGACGTTGATAAAGACTGTTAGCAGTCAAATGAGGTCACTCAGGAGTCAACGGCTAGGTGCGGGAGCCGGCCAAGAACTTCCGGTTACACATAATCTGGAGCTAATCACAGGCGCAGGATTAGTTCAACTTTCAAAACATTGCAAACCAAACTCTCTCTGTAAGTTTACGGTTCGAGACCTGACTTTTGACGGAAAGAAGCATAAGAAGTGTAATCTTTAATTTTCTGCAGGTATCGTAAATTAGTTTAAAGTGATTGAACTCCAAAGTAATTGTCATTTTTTCCGCGATTCGTATTTCAAGTGGTGAAGTACAAAATGACTACGGTAGTCATCATGGCAAAGACTCGACGCCACACGGGTACGTTTGTACGGCAACTATGGAGACATCCCTTGTTGTGTTCAAGTTGCAGGCAATCCATTGCTGTGGCAGCGGAATCAATTAAATGATCATGACTTTTGTCCGTCAAATCGTCACCTTCAACATCAGCCCGGGGGTTTATCCTGTGAAAAGGCCTTCGAATTGGTGGTATCGAAATAAAGCTTATCCTTTGCTGCCACTTTCCCAAAAGGACTTTGGATAATAATGATTTTCACAGCCCGCAGAAAACACAAATCGAATACCGTTCTCTGCCCCGACCATTTCCTGCATATTGGATCAAGATGAGTTCCAATTACGATAAAAATATTTGTCAAACATGGGGAACTCCCCCTCTACACTTTGTTTTCTCATATGCCAGTCAGGAAAGAACCCCCGCCGACCCTCAAAGACGTTGCCTTCGAGTGCGTGGGTATGTAGCCAGTGAAGGCTATGCTGGCCGAGGTTGAGAGCAGGGTTAGGGAGTCTACCGGTGTGGCTACTAGGCTGTTCTGTCCGATTCGCAAGTGAGAGCCATCAAGAAAAAAGACCGCTAAATTCATCTGGACATATCTTTTGATAGCGACATGTGTAGTTCTCAATTTGAAACATGTCTTCCTCACTACATGGTTTGACTAAAAAATCAACTAAACAATCTGAAGGATACATAAAATTGGAAAATATGGAAAATCTTCAGACACCCTATTACTAAGTACGCGAAACGACATTCAGCTTGAGAACGTCTGGCAATCACGGTGAAGAGATCGTGTACGTAGTCATAGGTGCGGATCAAGATAAAAAGATAAAGAGAATAACAATTAACAATACATAAATAAAACAAAATAAAATAGTATAAACGGTGACTATCATCAATGAATACAAGATTCAACCACCGGTTTGCCTGAATCACAATTTGTGGGGCTTTCTGGAGATGGCTACTAAACTTTACGTTAGATGGAACTTGAGTATGGAAAGCGTTGAATTGTGTGCAAATTCGATGGTTATTTTTTTTTATTGATATGTTAATCCGGAGACGACTATACACTAAGGTTATAATAAGTCAAGCCATACAGTAAATGTAATCAAAAAGTCTTTGCATTCTTTGTGTTTTTGAGTTGGTGTATGTTGAATTATAATTTTGTATTTTAGGCATCGCTCGCCGTACAGAAGAACACAACCTATTTCAATTGTAGTGATCAGACAAAAACAAGCAAGATGTTCGCAGGTAATTATTTTCTCACTCTAGCTAATCACAGGGCATTGAAAATGGAGTATTAAATGTAATGTGCAGCAGCAGCATACCTGCATAATATTAACATAGATAAATTATACGGTATATGATATATATTACAGATTTGAAAGATATAACCAGCTTGGAATTGAAATTGGTAAAGTGTATGAATTGAGAATAAAATGTGATTTATGTGATGTTGATTAGATTAAGAATTACAATTTGTGAACGTGAAAGTGGGAACTGAATTCATTAAGAGTGGGTAATTTACATATTTGGCTAAGTAATGGTGTATGTAACTTTTTAAATCACAGAATTTTCATGACATTTAATTAATTGTACTGTGGAACATCTTGCATAAGCTCTCAAAAGTCTGTTTCGAATGTGTTTAGTTGGTTACATGAAAATGTTTGGTGGTAACAGCGAAATTTTTAACTTTAATAGTACATTTGAAATTGTGAAATATACATTTTTCCAAGACAGCTTGCTGTTAGAAACATAAACCTTTTTACCGCAGAAACCGGTAAATTTGTCAGTATTACACGCAGCCTGTCTGTGAATGCTGAGTTAACTGAGAAATGAACTTTGTTTGTCCATTGTTTGATTAGATTGTTAATTAATGTACAATTTCTTGAACTTGACAATGGAATATGGTATTTAAAGGTGATTTTAATGACAGTAGTTTTTGCAAGTAATTGGGACGTGCTAATTGTTATCAGACATTTTCAGTGACATTAATGTGTAATTAATACTTTTAGCTGGCCTGAGATTGTGATTTTAATCAATATGCACAAAACAAAGTTAATTTGTATCCACACGCGTATTGCGCTGGTACAAAATTTTGTTGTGTGGGAGAAATTGGTAGTTTCATTCATTAGGACCGCTCCTCTAGTCAGGCCAAACCATTCTGGTCAATATTCGTTTGCTCCACCAATATGTCAGCACAGTTACTTGAGGACATGATTCGGAAGAGACGGGAACACAAGTGAGATGCAGAATATCGTACTCTGGATAGTAAGTATCTCTACAGCACAAGATGATAGTGAAGGTAAAGATTGCGTACAATTATCTGTCCTTTAATGCCTCTGTAATCCCTTGGAAATCTATTATTGCTATCAGCAGGACTTCACTATTGTGGTAGTGAAAGTTCGATAATCTAGGATGTTATGTCTGTCTCGGATACATAGAAAAAGAAAATGAAACCTTGATTTAAAGTACTTATTTACGATTGTTTGTGTAGATCCCCCATCTGTTATTGGTTTTAATTTAGTGCAGTGGAACATAAAATTATAGCTGTAACTATTATGTTCATGGTGTCCATTGTACGGAAGGTATGTTTAAGATTCAATCATAAAATGCAGTGTAAAAGTATCAAAATTGAAGCAATTTTAATATATGAGGTTTAACATTTACCACTGGTCTAATAGCTTTCATTCACATTTTAAAAATAAATTAAGGTTTCATTAATAGTAGGCCTGTCTCTTGAAATGCTGGAATGCTGAATTAACTGTAATGGATACCTTTTTTACCCATTATTTACAGGATTGAATTTCTGGACCAAATGGTGTCGAGGACCTGAAGATCGTATTGCAAAGCAACTTAATTTCAAGGATATGGTGATGAAAGTATAATTTCCTATTTCCTTGTTTTTAAATGTTTTGGTAACTAACTATGAACTGACTTCAGCATTTAGAGATCGACTAGTCGCCCACACAAATAAATTAAAAGTCGGCGACTCGATCGACTATTAGCGATCTATCTGTCCAAGCAGTGCTTAGTTGTGATTCAAGATGGTGGGTGGGGTGCATGGGTTGTCGCAGTCAGTAGTCTGCATGTGAGTGCAATCGTATTACGGCCAACACAGTGTATATAGCTATTTGCACGATTATTAGTCTGATCAAGGACATTGGCAGTTTCTTTGTTTGGATTTGCGATCGATTATGAGAGGTATGTGATTCATTTTCTGCCAAAAATGTATATTAAATTGATTTGTATGTTATGTACAATTTTTACATCTTTTGAACTCAGTTTCAATACAAATTACATGCGATGAAAAGTCGACTAATTTGCGTTTCCATATTCGCAGTCTGCGACTCCGTGCAGTGATTCGTCGACTACGTACTTTTCGCGATCTTAGTCGTGCATCACACTATGTATAACTGTTATTTATAATATTTCCTATATGTACAATGTAAAAGTAAAAGTAAGTCGAACCATTTATATCAATAAATGCAGTTGCCAGCTAAACAAGATTTCTGTAGTGGCCCATATAATTGGCAGAATAGCTTGATATAACAGATTATAACCAAGCCTGCATTTGTGGCAAACTTATTTTTGTTATATTCCAATTTTAACATAAGAAACCTCTGTTGACAAAATAACATTTTCGTTTCATTTTCTTTCATATCCTACCTAGAAATGTTGGTAGATGAAAAGTTGGAGTACTTGATACTGCCCTGAATAATTTGATAAGAGAAATCATTTCTGGTGAGTATCAATGCATCTTCTATCCTTTTCCGATGACAATATTTTTAAATTGTATTTTGTTAAGCTAAAGATTATCTAGGAAAGGATCCTAGTGATTGACATTCATTTTAAAGGTATGCTTAACATTCCAGCAGTTATATAAAATCTAGCCATATGATCCGTCATTGCTACTAGTGTCTGATGAGGTTAATAAATGATAGCCTGAATAACATTTGTATTTATTTAGTTGCTTTAAAAAAGTGAAAATTCGTAAGTTGATCGGATTCACGCTGCCATTCCTCCCAGTCTAACTTACTAGTGTACAGCCTTAGTCTTATTAAAACTGCCCCGAGTTTTAATTGTTTAATTTATTGGCCATAGCTTGCCATCGGCAGTGTAACTTTCCAAACTTTTGGTATTCTGTGTGTTTTATTTGTCCCATTTGATAACCACTTATGTAGGCTCAGATTATCAATTAGTTTGACTTTTTTAATTGAAGGCTCCACAAGTTACTCTATCTACTTAATTAAGTCAACTAACATCTTATGTATCGTTTAGTGTATTAAAAACTTCAATTATATCTAATTTGTAAATTTCCAAAAGAAATGTTGAATACACAAGTTCATTTAAATTTAGGCTATAAGACTTTAAAATACTGTATATGGATTTTGGTGTCAGCAAGTTTTATAATAATACTCACTAGTTTAGAATTGAATTGGAGATTTCTTTATGCGTTGTTTTTTTTTGGCAGGATGTGAGTCCTCTAAAATAAGCTTGATCTAACAGTCAATTTTGTGTGTTTGTAATAACCAGCATTGAGTAACTGAGAGATAACTACAACTTACAGAGCTTGTAAGTATGGCCAAATAAAACAGAAAATCTTCTGTTGAATTTACTATTGCATTTGGAATACAAAGGATTAGTTATGAATCTGCACCGATCTCATCTAGTAAATGCGTGCTGCATCAGGAATATCCGTCATAAAGCGTCCACCCAAGGAAACAAAATAATGAGGCCTTTACAGGGACAGGTGAACTGTCTTAGATAAGTTTTAAACGCATAATTTAGGTCTTTAAAGGGCGAATCATTTTAAGGGCCATTATATGCAGGTTGGCTGCTTATAGAGAGGAAGGTGGTGAAGAGAGGTTTTGACTGTATATTAATTGTAAGTGATGATGCATGTATACATATGCATGCATTTCAAATAACAGATACATGGCAAAAGGTTCAGTATTGTTTGAACATAAATTTACTCTGATATTAGAAAAAATTTTTGAGAACTTGTGTTGTGTGCATTTGCTACTCACAGCTAGGCTGAACAACCTTCAATTTATTATGTCCATAAATTTCATATGTTTTAGTTTTCTGCATTTTGAAAGGTGTTTCCCTATGTATAAACATAAGAATGTTATATGCAAAATATGAAATTGAAGCCAGTTGTCAGTTGACTTTTGAGTCTATTTCAAGCTTATTTTTATTTATATTAATCCATTTATTTTCATATCAGTCTTAACTGTATCCTTGTACAGAGTATGAAGGCTACAGAAATATTTGTCATTGCAACTTACCACAACTGGAGGTTATCAGTGAGCTATCTTTTGTTTTGAAGGCTGCATTATAGGTGACATAGTTGTGATGAGTTTCTAGTACCGTAACTTAACTGAGGTGGCCTCCCTGATGCTGGATTCAGCAGAATGCCATTTTATATGATTCATTGGATGGCCCTTGATGGTGGACACAAGAATATAGTGTATCGATCTTTGTGACAAATTATCGACTCGTCTGGCGATTCGTGCGCGATATTTCATAAGAGTACAATAGTTTCTGTGTCCACGCGAAACAAGCCATCCAAATTATCTTATTGTATCTAAATTCCGAGTAAATTAATCACCATTAAAATTTATAAGCTGACATTAAATTCTATATCAACATGAGTCTGTCAATTTGGCGACTCCATCTATTTTCATGTTCGTGAGACATATGTTATTGCCTCTTAATCCACAAAATACATTTCTTTTTTCTAATTTTAATAAATTGAAGGCAAAACTATTGCACATTATACAAAATGACTGATATTAGTGTATTGTTTGTTTTTTATAGTCGCTTAATTTATGTTTATTTAAGTGGATAACTTGGATTAACTTTAGTCACACAACGCATCTATTCAGTGGCCACAGGCATTAATTGCTGTAAGTTCTTGGATGTGTACAAACATTTTTCCTCACTGTAATCGACATTTTCGTCGACTGTTACCCTCATCTTCTACCTGCACGGCGTATACGCGCATTTCTCTTTTGCGCGCGAATACGCCGTTAATATCAACGCCGCTTGAAATCCCCCTATTAGTATAAATAAGACTAATGCTACTCAAATTCAATCAGCTGGCAGCAGCAATGATGAGATTGCTGACGTGCTGATGATTGACCAACAACAACATTAACTGATAACTACTATGTCTCCTTCTTCTTTGTCCTCACTACTACACAGCGACTTTCCTCTCTACACTGACTTTCTCTGTTACTTTGATTTCTCAATACACTGTAGCTTGCTGCAGGGTGGTGCCAATGAAACATATTTGGAAGGGGTGGCCAAAAAACTGTTCATGGATAATTTGCCGTCAAAACATATGTTTTAACCTGCCAATAACAAACAAAGCATGCATCCGACAGTGGGGGCGGTGCCAGGGGACCGATTCTCAAGAAACTATCTTTGCAAGCGTCAATACAAAATTTTTACTATCCGAAAGTAAAAGGTAAAAATGAATGATCCTGGATAATTTGTACTTCATAGGAAAAATATTAGGGAAAGTCGTAGAATTTTGTTCCTTGTGAAATACTGGGAACCATGTATTTTGCTATAGTCATTGTAAATATCCATTAAAGAAATGGACATTATGTGTTTGAGAAAGTTTTCCTCCCTGTATAGTTGAACAGTTTTGTTACTTATAAAATTTTGTTATGTTTATTCATCTTCACATGAGTGTTAGATGGCAAAGTAGATTGAAGAAATTCAGAGAAGGATATTGCAAGTCTAAGCCTACAGACGAATTTCAGACCAAAACATTTCGGAGAACAGAAAACTAATATCATCTAAGAGATGAGTTGCAGTAATTATGATATAACTCTCCTATTATCTATCTCCATTAATATTTCTTGTACATATAGTTTTTGTATTTTTTTCAAAAAAAGACAGGGATTTTTGGACTTCCATTTTTGTGATTTTTTATCATTCTCTTCACTCTGTACAGGTCTATTCAAGTTATGCTGATAAACTTTTGCCCTTGTTTAATTGTGAAATTCAGCGAAAATTATAAACTACTTGAATTTTTCAGTATTATGCATGAAGTATGCTCACTAATGTTTGAAATGAATAATGTTTCATTAAAGGGAACGGACATCCCCAGAATTATATCGTTACATATTCAATATAAGGAAGTGACTTATATCATGTGTTTGCTTTTTCAACATCAACAGTTCGAAAAGTTCTGAGGAACATTGAAAAAAGGGGCCGAGTAAATACGTTGTTAGGAAACGAATGTTAAAGTTTGGAATTTATTAATTTGGCAGGAAAAGGAGAAGGCAGTAAGCAGAAAATGTAAAGAAACAAAGATCAGACAAATGAGACAGAGCAAAGAAAAAGGCTTTGATAAGAGTGGTACATCTAGATATGCAAAATGGGTAAGAAAATTTTATTGTTTTTTCCACACCTTTGTTTCCTCCATTTTTTTTTTTTTTTTGAATGATGATTCATTGTATTCTTATTGTATTGAAAGCCAGAAACATCAAAAGTAATTATATGGGACTGCTAAGAAATGTATTTTTTGTTTACCTGACTGGGTATCTTGAGGCTACACAGGTTAGTGTTATGGACAGCATAAAAGGTGTGGCAGTATTTTTATACATGCATGGGACAATTATTCAGGATAAATTCTCTAACCTGTATCCCGCCCCCCTCCCCTTCACAAGATGTGTGATGCACTGCTTCATGTTAAAAGTATTGCTATAAAAATCAGACAGAAGCCAGCCTATAGGCCTTCATCAGGCCAGTGGTGGTGTTATTTTGTGGTCTACTTATTGGTCTGTGTATACTAGTGGGTGTTTGACCGAGAAAACAATCTAGGAAAAAAGTTCTGTAGTCTCCAGATTGGTATTGGAAAAATAACATTTACAAATTAATTAAGATGAAGTTGCTGAAGAGAAAACACATTTGTTCTCCAATTTTTTGTTGTGTTTGAATATTAATCAACTAATTAGTAAGGCATGTTCCTCAGTTCCAGTCGTATGAAGAAGGAAACACTGTCAATATTTCAATTAGCGATTACAGACTACAGACGTACTAGATTGGTCTTTAACCATGTTATTAAATAATTTTTGAAGGCCTGTGGCTCTGGCATTAGATGCACATCAGAATGTAACTGGTGAAGGTATTCTTTTGAATGAATTAACAAAAAGCCATTCACGTCAGTCATCCAGTATTATTCATAGCATGGTTGCTCTCAAATGCAAACAAGGATGTGACAGAGTGACATTCCAGCCACATAATTTATGTTTGCACATGTGAAGTCTCTCAGTAGTTAGTACACTGATAAAATGTCCTAGGTCAAACATTTATATATATCACATATTTTAATCAAATTTCTTGAAAAACACATGATTAATTTTGGAGAACAAACCTGAAATTATGATTTTATATATATTTGATGATCATTATACAAAAAATTTAAATATACCAATGATTGGACTATGAAAAGTCACAATATTTTGCCTTGCCCTAGTTGGGGGAGGGGGGGGGCAGCATGGGAACTATTAAAATGTTGAAGGTTAAAAAAGGTAATGTTTATAAGATATATAATATATCTGTTATTCATTTATTTATGCTTATTTATCATTGTTTCCAGTGACTCTCAGATGGAGAAACAACACAAGACCAAGTTAAAACAGCAAAGAAGTTGAAGATGAAGAAACAAAGTAAGAATATCTTTATTAAATATGATGTGTTAATCCTTTTAGAGCAATTTTAAAGCTTGCATTTTTTAACACGTCTGTTGAAAAAAGTGTGTACAACAGTTTTGATAAAAGTATACCTTTTCTAACAATATAATTAGATTTTGATATCTTAATATTTCAGAAGTCAGAATGAATTTTGTGAAGTAATATGTTTCATAGCAACAGTATCCTTAATAGAAAATCATGGCAAGAATATAAAAATTGTGCAGAATTATATCATTTAACTGCACTTTCAGTAAAATAAATGCTTTTGTTAATACAACATCATGTACTGAAATATAAAGAATGCAATGACAAAAATAATTGTAATTGTAGTTAAGTTGGAAGGAAAAGTAATCAGAATTGCATTGTAATTATTATTCATATTTAAGCTATATAATTTTTCCCATTCCTGGGTCTTGTATTTGTATTTTCTTTGACAGTTTTGGGAAGAGAAGGTTGGGTTTACCCTGATCTCGTGTGCCAATTCATGAACTGTCCAGGAAGTTAAGAGGAAAGAGGAGGAAGAAAGAAAGTGAGTTTCACCAAATTTGTTTTACCAGTTGTGTGTTCTTCTAAAACATGGAACTCCATTTTAAGATTTCCTGGATAGCAACTGAGTTGAGTTAGCTTTGATCCAGTTACAAATATGTCACTGTTAGGGGTATGCAACATTAACAAGAAGCTTTTCATCATATCATCATCTTCATCTTCATCATCATAAACACCGTCACCATCACCTATCATCATCACATCCCAATCACCATCATCATCATCATCATTATCAATCATAATTGTGAAGATATCTTAAAAGGTAAAAGGTAAAGTTGGTGGTTTATAGTCTTGATCAGCGCCTTTAAGGCTGCTCTCTCATGACTTAACCTTCCCTGATCATCCGGACCATATCACACGTGCATAAGATGTGCACAACCTCCACTCCCTGGGAGTATTCCGACCCGGCTGCCACTGAGGTGCTCAAGCCAATTTTGCTTCCAATGGGATTTCTTGTCATCTGCAGCGTACCCATTTATACTCCTGGTGGAGACTCGTAGAGGGTAATTGTAGATGAAGTGTCTTACCCAAGACACAGAAGCAGCGACTGGATTCGAACCGGGGATCTCTAGATTGCAGATACCTTTGTCTTATTCACATAAGCCATGATGCTCCACATCAATAACACTCATCATTAATCATATGCATCATCATCACTCCATCACATCATCAGCATCAGCATCAGCATCATCATATCATCATTATGACAATGCATTGAAAGTACATTTTGTTCAAGTTATTTTGGCTATGATATAATTTTTTTGCTGGAATGAATAATGGAATATGAGCTCTAGGCCAAAATGAATCAACTTCTCAAATCAATGAAGAAAATTCCCTGTAAGTCATGGAATGATTCATGCTCAGAACATGATGTATTACAATTCTATAAAAGCTCCCATGTAATCAATGGTTGTAATGTGATATTTTCCATTATGGAAATGAGCGTACAGTCCGACCTCAGTTATCTGGCCACTTTGAGACCAGCAGCCATTTGGATAAGTGATATAGCTGGATAAGAGGGATAACGTTCCAACACAGTATCTAGGGGGTAATACAATGTCATTAGCTATAGTATTACAAACCACAGACCATGCACAAATTGCAACTGGCCACACATAAGTAACACTCTATATATTGTTCCCCTGATACCCAGCAGGTGACTGTGTTTTTAATAACACTTCTGATACAGGTGTCTCAATTACTGCCAGTGACTGGTTAGTCCATTGTTTGGATAATATTGAGATCGAATGAAGTGATGGCTGTATAACCGAGGTCGGACTGTATATGTCCTTATGTTTTTTTTTTTTCAGTAAGAAGACAGGACCACATGTTGCAAAAAGAGTTGTCAGACTTACCACAGATGATGGCACAGTGCTGAATGTCAATGAAGCAAAGTAAGTATTGAATATATTGATAATAATGATAATAACAATATACTACTACCGATAAAAATTATAATAGAAAAAGAAGAAGATAGAGAAGGAGAAGAAGAAGAAGAAGAAGAAGCTTACAAAGTATAAAAACTATATTCTACTGCTCAGCAAGAGTTTCTGATGTGCTTAGAGTTACTATACTTTAACCACATAGACAAAAAATAAGTTTTACATTTGAGTTTGAAATTGTCATAATTCTACACCCTACCTTCATACTTATACCTTTTCCTTGTTGGAGTTGGTGTTTTGAATATATCATTTCCATATAGAGTCAATTCTGCATAAGTCAAAGTCACACAAGACAAACAATTACATTATTTGAAGGAAGAGACAAGTTCCGATTAATCTCCATGGGCTAATGTGTATTATTTATCTGCAGAAGTTGATCTTTATAAGTTGATCAAAATCTCCACAAAAATCAACAAAGAAAAGCATTAAATTAACAAAGCCGAAGTAAATTTTTACACCATTGCGTTATCAATCACTGTCAAAGAAAAAGTACATGCCCAATTAAAATCACTCTTTACTGGGGAGACTACATCAACTGTGTATGTAATGGAGTTGCTGAAGTTGTAATCCTGCGTCTGTTCTTGTTAATTTTAGGATTGATTTCACCTTGACTGAGAATGAGGAGGAGAATCGATACGAGTTGGACATCTCATGCTATAAACATCTGGACACTTCACTCATTGATGTTGATGTTCAACCTACGCATGTAAAAGTAGTCTTGAAGGGAAAGGTAACAATACGCAATAGTTTGTATCAAAGTAATTTTCCTTAAAAGTTCAACGCAATAACTAAAACTTGTAAAACAAGTGTTTTTCTGAAAGTAGATTGTAAACCTGGTGCTGTGTTAGTTTGATTGATTATGTATATTTATAGAATTAAAATGGTACATAAGATTCATTGAAAACAATATTTAAAGACACAATTTAACATTGTAGAGTTCTTTTAAATAGAATTGTCAAACTCTGATATCTGAGCTACATAGTATTACTTATAGGGACATATAAACATCACAAAATACAAAACTTTGGAGAGTTATGCTGCCACTGACAAGATATGTATCATTCTTTTAAAGCACTAAGTGATTGTTCTGAAGAACAATTTTTTCAGGGCTTCATTTTTAGACCTTATCAGAGACATATATTGCATGAAACATTATGTAGCCCAGAATTTTTATTATTTTTTTTAATGGAAACATTGCTAGATTATGCCTTTAATATTGTCTATTTAAAATTCATAACATGCTTCTTTTTTAAGAATGTAAAAATAAAGTTGGAATATTACTTTCTTTCTACTTATGATAGTTTTGTTTGACTGAAAGCTAATATTCACTAATTGAAATGATGGTCACTCCATCCAAAAAGAAAAGTTTTTCTGTTATATTGTCAGCTAACCCTTGGTAAAAGAATCAATTTGATATTGTAGCAATGTTTTATACCAAACCGGCCTCAATACTAAATTTTGGTGGCTTTGGTCTGGGTCTCGGTCCGTGCCACCTGTAAAAACCCTTTGGAAAGGGTGTTGTTTTGGGGCCGCCTCAGTCTTGGAACCTTTGGTCTAGGACCAGTGTTGTATTCCAGGCTTGCCTCAAGGCCAAATTTTGGTGGTCTCGGCCTCGGTTCCAGCCACTAAACAAACACTTTAAAGGTTGTGTTTTGGGGCGGCCTCGGTCTCGGAACCTGTGGTCTTGGATATAACACTGCTCAATGGGACTATGAGGATAAAGCCTAATGTAAACTGACATCATTTTCTCTTGATTTCCATCAATATCGACAGATTCTACAGCTGGTGTTGAATGAGGAGGTCCGACCTGATGCAAGTGAAGCCAAGAGATCTCAGACAACTGGTCATCTACTTATCACTATGCCAAAGGTTAGGATGATTATCTTTTTATTTTAACCCCAATATCGATGAATTTCGCCGCGCGATGAATTATGCCGCGCAAATTTTTTTTACAGCCCCCATTTACTGAGTTTTTACTTTCAAGTCTCACGCATCATTTGAGACCATTTTTGCAAAAATCGGACATACCGTTACGACGCTGCCCGACTTTTCGTACATGCATGTCAGCTCCAAAACTGAGCACTCCAAAACGTGACTTTTGGTACAAAATCAATGCAAATTGCGTCTTTTCAATTAAAGATTGTGTTAGGGATATGCAAGTCCATTACTTCCCTTCATTATCAATACCAAACGGTAGTTTAGTACTTACAAATGGTGTGTTGAAAGTCTGAGATCCATACGTCATGAATTTGTTGTTTTATGAGAAAAACTAATAACGACATGTTACCAGAATGCTGTTCTTTCTGTGAGTTTCAATTTTGCTCAAAATGCGAATCGCGGTTACTGTGTACCTTCGCAAGACCAGCGGAGCGCACAGTGATTGGTTAAACGGATAGCCCCCGCGCGACTATTGGCTAACGGCTGATCGGACAATTTTCGAACAGCACGTGCACGTTTGATGTCGCGGATTTTTTGAAATTGCTCCTGAGTAATTTGAAAAAGTATGAAGTTTAACCGTCCAGAATTTTACCCAAGTTTCTCTATGAGAGGTGTTTATTTATATTTAATCTTCACATTGGATGATGATTTCAGCTGATTTCTTCTATAGATGTTTTTATGACGTGCAAATCATGACAACACATTCTTTAACTTGAGTTTTTACTTTGACTTATACATCATTTGAGACCAGTTTTGCGAAAATCGGACGTACCGTTACGAAAGTGCGCGACTTTTCGTACATGCATATCAGCTCCGAAACTGCTCCAAAACGTGACTTCGTGTACAAAATCAATGCAAATTGTGTTTTTAGGGTGGTCTCAGTCTTGGAATCTGTGGTGTCAAAACGTGACTTTTGTGTACAAAATCAATGCAAATTGTGTTTTTTTCAATTAAGTTATATAAATATGGATATTTTCACTTTGATTGGCTGCAATTAATTTATTTTAGCATAATTATGTTTCAAAAAGTGTCTGCGACAAATTTCGCCGAAAAAAACAATAAAAACAAAAGGTAAAAAAAACAAAGAAATACATAAAAATTCCAAGAACAATAAAATACATCAGAAATTCATTTTGATAAGGCAATTTTTCGAAAATAATTGTTAGAAATGTCAGAAGGAATATTTTCACAAAAACTTAGTATTCTACAAGCTATTGTAAGTGAGTTATAGGAAAAAATATGATTTCATGCATACATTTGCATAATTAAATATTTAGAAATAAAAAATATGTATTTTTTGAAAAATCTAACAATACAGTCTTGTAGATTACATCCAGCTCTATGCGCATGCAAATTTTCTCGGTGATCGCGCAATCTGCGGCCGAGATCTGACGGGGGGGGCGTCATGCCCATTAAACTTAACATAAAATGATTACTAAACATACACAATTTTCAGTTTTTCAGCTCGATTCATACACACAATTGTACATTGCAATTTTGTGCACAAAGCATGCCAAATTTTTTTGTCATTTTTCTTACTTTTACCCCCCTATCTGCAAAATGGATTGACACCCATGATGGGAATTCTTTGATTTAAAGGGGAAGTCCACCCTGACATCAAGTGATTTTGATAAAAGCAGATAAATGAGAGAAATATATCAATGAAGTTTTGGTAAAAATCCATCAAAGAATAACAGAGTTAGGATTTTTTAAAGTTTTCAATTTGTGACGTCACATGCGAGCAGCTCACCTATTTGTCATGTAATGTGAATTCCATAAAGTGCCATTTTTCAAAAAAATAAAATGATTTTATCTTTGCATTCAATATAGAATCTGAAACATTATTTCATACATGCCTCTATGAAAAAAAACCCCACATTCAGTTATCATGAACAATTAAAAATGCAATTTATGGAATTTATATTACATTATATATGGGGAGCTGCTGGCATGTGGCGTCACAAAATTAAAACTTTGAAACTTAATATAAACCGTGTTGTTCTTTGGTGGATTTTTGCCAAACTCTCATTTAAGAGGGTTTCTCACATTTTTCTGCATTTATTAAAACCAACTTGACATTAGGGTTGACTTTCCCTTTAGATTCCCCCCCCCCCATGGAATTTCAATATCATTTCCCCTGTAGGTATCCCCTACTACCTATGGTTGGTTAAAATTACACTTTCAGTAGGGGGTTTCCCCTGTGAGTGACACCCTTGCAGTGCTGCCACTAAAAAATGTTAATTTCCCCCTACGGAGCATGCACATTTCCCCAACGGACACCACTTAATAACACCTTAATAACCCAATTTTCCCCTACCAACCTATGTTTTCCCCTACAAAAATCCAGTTTTCCCCTTCGGGGGTATGTTTTCCCGTACAAAATAACCTTAGTCAATGCAATAGATTGATCTCAATTTCTTTGTCGGAGATTGACAAAATGGACGAATATATACAGAAATTCTCTGAAATCCTTTGGGAAATTAAAGTCTCTGGAATGAACCAGACATCTTACTGAATTCAGAGAGTACAGAACAATACAAATGGAAATAGTGAAAGTTGAGCAAATTTGTTGAAGGTTCAAGAGTTATGATTGTTCAAAGTTTATTTGATCCTTGTTATGGAGGATCCTTAAAGGGAGAAGGCACCGGCAACTAACAGGCATAAGTTAAGAAACATTTGAGTTCTTGCAACCAATCAGATCGCACGTACACATTGCTGAAACTGACCAAGCATGACCGATGCTGCCACCCGACGTATAGTCACGCAGCATAATGTATGCACTGTTTGAATCGATAAGCTCCTCCCCCCTATGACTGTTTCTGCAAGTTTATCTTAAGACAAGGCTTGCAAAGACATAAATAAACACAAATTAACTAATTTATAGGCCTTGCTAAGTGTGAGTGTCACACAATAGCCTTATTAGGCTGTATTTATTACCATATACATAATTCTCACATACTCTCAATGCCTCTTTATTTCTTAACTTATGCCTGTTAGTTGCTGGTGCCTTTCCCTTTAAATTGGCACAACTCTACCCATTTTTCAGATGAAAGTGTGGAGAACTTCCATTGGATTTGTACACAAATTTTCAATAATTTGCCGTTTTCTGAAGTGTCAGTTGAGAAAGTATCTAATTCAGAAAAACATGTATGAATCATTTTTGCCGGGACATACTTGCACAACAAGCAGAGCAAATCAGATATTAGATAAAAAGTGAGAATAAGTGAAATTTGTGTACAAAACCAATGAGAGTTCTCTACACTTTCATCTAAATAGCTGGTAGAGTTGCCAATTTAACAATCCTCCATAACAAGGATCTAATAAACTTTGAACAAACATAACTCTGAACCGTTCAATCTTAATTTGGGTCAAACTTTCACTAATTTCCTTCTTGTATTGTTCTGTAATCTCTGAATGCAGGAATGTGTCTGGGTTTCATTCCACTTAAGAATATTTTTTAAAATTGTTAAAACCTCCTACATCCTTACAAATCATGAAAATCCCCTACATTTCCCTAACATAAGGTAATATTGCCCTTAGGTATCCCCTGCTATCTACGATTGGCTAAAATTCACTATGGTAGGGGGTTTCCCCTGTAAGTGGCTGCCATGCACCCTTGGCCACTGTTCTGCTTTTGTTTTTAATTATGGACACTTGTTTCCGACTTCAGAAACAGGCCCTGCTGGAAAAATTCAAAAGAAATCCAAAAGATATATTACTCATTTTCAGTACTCTGCTGTCACCACATATTAAAACATATGTATAAACCAAAATTCATGGTTACATGAAATTCCATTATCCTACAGTTTGAATTCATACAAATTTGTGTGTACAGTAATGTTAGTGTAATTAGGTGTAACAAGCCCATTTCTATTTTCTTTTATAGAATTTTATGTTTCAGTTGAAATTTTTCTGTTTCAGTGAAAAAAATACTAGAATTTCCTTTTGAAAATTTGATGAGGGAAAACATTGTGCAGTACTTGAGCTAGTTCATAAATATTCATATGCTCATTTGCATATCAACAGAACATTGCAACGTTGGTTGCAGCCTTGCACAGGCAGTAGGGCATTTCCAGATTTTCCCACCATTTTTGTCAGCTGAACAATAATTTGATCAATTTCTTATGTATTTATTTTTTATTTAAATCAATAGTTTGATTGAAATCACCGTTCAAAGAAAGTGTCCATGATTTTGCATGCTGCAAAATGAATTTATCGACCAAATAAGCTAAAATAATTTATAACATAAACAATTGTCACTTCCAAACTTCAACACAGAATTGAGAAGTTCATTAATTATGATAATTTATGCAAATTGATTCAAAATCACAGATTTGGATTTTGTTTATTTTATCTGATAGGGCTTTGTAAGGGCTTCAAAGCTTCAAAGATAGTTTTAGACAAAATGTTTAAATTATGTAATAATGAAGTCTTTAGAAATTCAATACTTTTCATTTTATTTATTTATTTATTTATTTTATTTTTATCAGGTCAGAGAGATTGTGAAACCCAAGAAATCAGCTCCATCGAAACAGAATGCTGTCAAAAATCAGGGAGACTCAAGGAATGGCAATATTTCTGCAATGTAAGTCCAAAACAGAATATTGATATTTACTTTAATATGTAGGTCAATTCAGTCACCTTTTTTTTCTTTTCAAATTGAACTTATCACAGGTTTGATTCACTCAAGTATTGGTGAACTGAATTAATTTGGAGGAGTCATTCTTATGGTAACCCTTTGGGGTCTTCAGCATAACTAGATTTCAGTTCCAAAATGAGCTAAATCCATTTTGTATTATATTTGTTTTTTATGTGCATTAATGTACACATTTCTAGTAGGTATACATTATCACACTTTTAGTTTAACTAATTTTGTACATCAAAATATCAAAACATCAAAGATATCAACAAGAATAAACAAATAAATAAACATAAACAAACAAACAAGAAGGGCCAATAAAATCTAGTTTTTTTTTTGCAAAACATGTTAAGCCCATTCAGTTTTGTTTTGAAAGATGTTAAATTCACACAAAAATATATAAAAATAAGAAAATCTGAAAGCAGTAGACTGGTATAGTAGTGTGTTAGGAAAGAATATCATACCAACAAAACTCACAGAATTAGAGAAAACTGAAAACCCATATTTTTCTCAAAACTCCTTTTATTGATTAGCTATGTTTAGGAACTAAACTATTGAATTGTAGCAACATTGTAGTTGCAATATTTACATCTACTTCATAGATATGAATAAAAGAGTATTACAGTCAAAATTTGATGTCATCTGAAAATGAAATAATTCTGATTGGTTTATCTGTAGTTCATTTGTGTTTTATGTGTGAGGAAAACTTCAGAATTACTTTTTGTCAACTAACATAAACTGTTGTGTACTGGGATTTTGGAATATCGATATCAGTTATGTGTTTGCATACTTATATTCTGAAAAACAATATTAAGAGTACTATTCTCTTTTTAAAAAAATAGATTACTTGTGATAATACTCAATTCAGCATTACATTACAGCTTATTCCTGATTGTTAGACCATAAGCTGCATTCTCCAGTTTTCTAATTGGTAACCATATGCATGGGGGAGGGGGGGGGGGAGGCTGTTCAAACATCCCCCTTTTCTTCACACAATGCTCCCCTCTTTTGCTGAAAACACCCACCTCCCCTCCTCTTTTGACCATGGAACCAGTTCCCTTGGATCATTCTTCGCTGTCTGGCTGAGAATAGATGTGATTTGGCCTTAAATTTTTGGGGTGGCTGTGAAAAATTGTTGCCATAGGCCTCCCCTCCCCACCCCCCCCCTTCCCCCTTTTGGGCTTTCACTTGCTGTCTGGCGGGGAACAGATATGATATGGCCGTGGAAGAACACTCCCTTTAGAAAAATCCTATGTATGCCTATGCTAGTAACTATGATAGTTATTGCCTAATTTGTCATCAAATTCACAGACAAAGCCTTCAAAGACTGGAAGTGGACCCCAGCAGCGGTAAGCATGTAGATTTGATGGTAACACAGACAGACAGACAGCCAAAGAAAGGACCTCTCCACACAAACAGACGGATGGCGGAAGAGAGAAGCAATAGTGAAGACTTTGTGGATGCAGTACCTACGTACCTCCTTTAATATGAGGTTTTGCTTGGCACGTAGAAAGATATAACACTTCCAAACTAAAAACTACTCCGAGAGAAAGATGTTTTATGAAAGAGACAGAAGTTCAGAGTTCATTGCTCAACCACAAGGAATTTCCTGTATAGGGAAACAATACCCTGAACTTATATTTCCAGAATACAGTTTGTAAAAAAAAAAAAATTGTGAAAATACTTTTGTGATGTAAGGCTTGCATCAACATTTCTTTCAAATACCATTTGTTCTGTTCAATTTACTTGTTACAATCTCAAGATATAATTAGTTAACAAGGAAAGGGTAATATCACAGTTGTGCCACTTTTACTTGGGAAGAGGGCCTGATGCTGTCATTGACAATAGTGAAAGTGGCACAATTGTGATTTTACCCTTTCCTTGTTAACTACACCTATCTTTATTCTTTAGATTAAAACAAGCAAATTGAACTGAACAAATTAACATTTTAAAGCTAAGACTGTGCCCTTAACATTGGTGTAAGCATCATTTCGCAATAGCTTTTTCTAATTGCCAAAGAGGGCGCTTTTCATTTGCACAATTTTTTTAATGGTAGGGTAGACTCTTGTCATAACAAATTCCTTGACACCAGGAAAATTATTTTGTTAGTACAAAATTTTGTTACATCAAGGCAGCAAAACAATAAAATACAAAGAAACTCTCATCTCTGGAATCAGTCAAAGTTCTTTCATCATTTATCAGTGTTGTTTATCACAAGAATCTACTGTGATACTTTTTCTTGGATCAAAACAGCTGGTTTGCATGTACCAAAATTTGTACCAAAAATTCAAGTGGACATGAGAGGTGCTTATGTGATATTTAACCAGTGTTTTATCTAAAATATTAATTCTATTATTTCAGAAAGTATCAGGGATGGCTATTTCCCGGGAAATTCAAGTATTTCCCGCCCAGGCGGGAAATATTGGGAAATACCGGGGAATGCTGGAAAGTACTCAGAATGTATACGGAGGTACAGGGAAATGCTATGAAATGCTTGGGAAATACCTGGGCAATACCTGAAAATATTCAAGAAGTGTATTTCATAGTATATCCCTGTATTTTCAACTATTTCCCACTTTCCTAAAAAATTATTGAGGCGGTATTTACCGCCAGTATTTCCCACTCCGGCCAACCCTGGAAAGTATGTGTATATACATGTAGATGTGATGTATATATATTTTGTAATAAATTCATTCAAAAATATAGAACAAAAATTTGTGTCATGTGATAAGTTTCTTGCTAATGTTTATGTTGTTCTTGTATTTGTGTATGATGAATAATTTACTTCATGAATGTCAGATTTCAATGGAAAGTTGTATAGGGAGTATGGAGCTGTATGGAGAGTATTTCTTCTAATAGACTAGTTTACTGATGTATTCAAATAAATTTTCTTCACAGGTTTTTCTTCCTTTGGGGCATAGTAAGGAATAAGTACATTTTAATACTTTGAATTCAAGTTGCATAATTATATTAGTTGTTGCTATGTTGGGCAACTAATAAAGTGTGTGTAATTTGTTTTATGATCAAAATATAGAGATAGAAACTAAATTTTCAGTTACTGAATGAAGTTATCATTAATTAAAGAAACCACAGCAATGTAAAATATATAACATACACAAAGCTTCATTTAAAAACCACTTTATTTCACATCCAATTGTTTAGTATAATACATGACATTTAGTGCAATCATATTTTTGTAATATCAATATTAAATTACATTCAGGAAAATGCAAAATATTTACAACAGACTGCTAGATACATGGACATTTTAGTGACCTAAAATATAATTATGTGCACTTGTATGTAGATACAGCATACATGCCACTAAACACTAATACATGTATAACTTTAATATTGCAAATGGAAAGAAAATGGACGGATATAAAGATGAAAATGAAAACTACAGAAGTTTATTCTTCACAAAATGCATATATATGACTATGTATACTTTTTTAATTGCTCCCTTGCATGAATTTTTAGTGAAATTGCAGTTTTTGCATAAATCCACAAGTTGTTTGAACATACAAATTGAGAACATGTCTATAAGATCAGTACAACTAAAATTACTGTTTAGCACATGAAAATACAATATGGCCATATGAAAGCAAGCAGCAAATATAATGGTTGGAGATTTCCACACAGTGGTCAGCAAAAGAATGTAGATGTTGAAACCAACAGTGCAAGTATTTTGGGAATTTAGGAAATTGTGGATTTTACTCTTAATTTACTCTGCAACCCCAAAGTGATAGATTTAGTCATACTGCATGCAATCACAATATTTCAATAGTTACACCATTCAGAGATACTGTAAAAATACATGAGAATGAACTTTTTCAACATACGTAACTAGAAAGTATTTTTGTACTGTTGAAAATAAACCCAGCTTCTGCCAACCTTTTCAGAACAATTACAAAAGCCCTTGAGATTTTCATTTGAGGTTTGACAATTTTCAAATGCCTTGTTCCACCCATGGCAGATGCTTGTGAACAGTTTCATTCAGCATTAACGTTTCTTGAAAGTACTGCACGTGAAAATCAACAGTGTACTCTGTTCAATATTGACAGTCATGAACAAAAAATAACTTAATGACGAAAAAAATTGAAATTAAAATTGAAAAAAAGAACAAAATTCACGCTGTAACCCAGATCCATCTGATCCAGCTGATATTCTGTCAGATACCCAGTGGTAGCTTGATCTTGCGTAAGATTTTAGTCCTCGTTGATTTAACATATTACAGTAATGTCCATCAAGCCATAATGTTCATTTCAAGCTAGCAGGTTCGTTTGTGCTGTGTAGAGTTCCCTGTCTGTCTTGAATGTGGAGAGGTTGTTCATTGTGTTGGTGACGGGGGCATGGGTCAGCTTCCCCCTCACTTGCATGCATTTGTTGTCCAAGTCCAGAGAATTGTTCTTGAGGGCTAGATCCTGGTTGATGCGGTACAGCTGCTTCTCACAAGCATCACGGGCATTACTGGAGAAAAAGGGATAAAAAGAGGAAAGCAATATTACTAACTAATCATGCTTCTCATACAGAACCAGTTGCTATAAATTGTTGGTAAATTGATGGAAATGGAGGGCATTCAATCAAACTTACAGTAAGCATTAATGTCCTTGTACCATACAATTGCCCTTTGTTTCCTATGGAAATCAAAGTGCCAGAGCTATTGTGTTAAAAACAATGTTTTACAGGCCGTTTCCCATCATTTTTCTTTATAGAGTCATTTTTTTGTTTATGAATGTCAGTATAGAACAAAGTACATTGTTGATTTTCATGGACATTTTGGGATTTTAGATCCTGTATCTACACCCTGATAAAACAGGACACAATGAGCAGACAAAGCGACCCTTATAATCAATTGCTCAATGTTAGTAGGTTTACAATGTAAATGTCATTTAGCTCTCCAGACAACCACCACCATAATATTGATCTCAATATACAAGAATAGTGCAACCAAGCATTTATTTTACTTTGTAATCAATTTGTATAAGTTGTTGCTTTAAGATCTCTCTTCTTCTACGTTTATCATTCACCTTTTATACTCTCATTGTTGCATTAATCAAAAAGCTTCACAGGTACAAATTTGTAAAATGTTTTCTTTTAAGTTACTTTTTATCATAGTAATGGACAATTCTATGTTAGTAGCATGTTTTGTTTAGTTTATGATGATATCTTAGCCCAAATCTGTTCTGGCCATTTTTAATTTCTTCGATAAAAAAAATCAATTTGAAGTATGTGTCCTCCATAGTTTAAAAAGAAAACAAACACCACAAAACCCAAACTTACTGTGAATCTTGGAGTTTCTTTTCTAGTGCCTTAATGCTGTCCTGGATTTCATGCACTTCGTTGACCAGACCGTACTGGGCGTTGTCGCGGCAGAGCTCCACGTTGGGCCTGTAGGTGCGGTTCTCCAAACGCGTCATGGCAAGCTTGAGGGGGTTCTCCTTGTCTTTGATGGCCTGCTCTAACTCGCGGATGTTGCGCTCCTGCTTGGCGATCTCTTCTTCCGTCTGTGGATGAAAAATTTCAGATGAACTGGATATTAATATCTATATAGGAGTGTTAACAATCTGATCTGAGCCATACTTTGATCAATCCACTCAGTACCATTGCAATAAATCTTCATAGACTTTGCATGTAATGTTCTGAATATGTTCTGTCCTTTTGTATATTTTACACAATTCTGATTATCATCATCATCATTGTAAGTAATATTACCATTACCAGATATTTATTATAAAAAATATTATAATTACATATTTTTAATTATTATTGTCGATACTACTATCAACATCCTCCTCATCAATATTATTATTTATTATAAGAGGTCACTGCCCCCATTATAAATTTACAAATTAGATGCATACCTGACAAAATATCAAAATTTCTTGCACATGTATGAGTAAGTCATCATGTGTATGCAATTTTAAACTTGAAAATGCTGGAAAACATTCTTCATGCATCATTGTGAATCAAATTACCTAAAACTCCAAAATTACTGCCATAAAAGCAGCGAGTATAAATTGTGCATGTGACCACATCTCAGTCGAATTCTTAACAGGCTGCTACAGGGATTATTCCTCAAGGTTCAAGGGCTGTACAAACTAATGACAAGGAATTTACAAACTACAGATGATAGCAACTCCGGAAATAAACTTACGTTCTTCTTCTGCCACTCGTCTTCATCCTTGGCTCTCTTCATTTCGTGGATTCTCTTGCGGAGAGCAAACTCGGTGGCCTGCCTCTGGGCCTCTAGATCATTGTCTGTCTGAGCCACTGTGCTGTGGATGGCCTCCCGCAGCCTCTGTGATGATCGCATCTCGGCATCGGCACGATCCTTGTTGTAACGAGAGAAGTCTTCCCATGTTTGTGGTGTTGTGCTCCTGCATGAAATCAAGATAATTCAGAAGTTAATATTATTTTGTTTTTTACAATAAATATTGTTCCTTCATTTCCAAGTCTTCATATAAAAATGCTATAGCACTTTTTGAATGAAATGCATAGTATGGCACACATAAAACAAGACATTAACAAATTCCATCACACCCTTGATATTTAGGCTTAAAAGTTGAAAGCTTGTCTAACAGAATACATGCAAACAAAAACTTTAACCAATTTTGTTTTGATACATAAAACATGTAGATCGGTTAACAGATCATGCCTTTTTCAAAAATGTCACTTTGAAGTTTGAATAACTTTTTACATATGCATATTGCAGAAAAAGTGTTGTGTAAAGAAGTTGTAGATTAAAGTTCACACTTTCTTTCAATTTAATTTTTATTTTAAGATTATAATTATTTTTTTTTGCAGTGTATATTTCAAACAATAGATGTCCACAAATACATAAGAAATGTGCATAATGTTCACATTTCATACAAAAATTTGTATGAAACTATCCAATGTAATCCTACCAGTTTTAGGAGTGATTTAGTGAGGGCTTTCTCTCGGCTATGTGAAAATAAAACTAAAAAAATTGAAATTATTGTCATACTTTTTACAAATTATTGGCACCTACTTATGGGGAACATTTTGTGGAGCTAAATTGTGCCAGTAATATGTTAACTGTTAATAGATGAAACACTTACCCTTTGGGTGTCCTAGTTGAGTTTGGTTGATAACAGATGTCTGGTGAGTTGATGCTGAGATCGTGGCAGTATGTGTCAATTTTCTTGGCGTCTGTCTTGTCCCTCAGATCCGCAGCTAGTTGCTGACGAGCCTCTTGGAGAAGGCAAAGCTGCTCAAAGGCAGAACTGATTTTGGCCTGGAGTGCATCCTTAATGCCTTCAATCACATCAATTTCCTGTGGGGAAAAACAAAATCATTATGAGAATTAATTTGGTGGCAGCTGATAAAAAAGAGATACAAAAATGTCCCACCCCAAAAAGAAGTTGTAAAAAAACAAAAACAATTTGAATGATTTATAACAATGATTTATAACAATGATTCAGAGCAATTCATATCCAATTGTCCAATATCATAATTCCAAATATGCAGATATTACAGCAGATACTTTTAAACGTGCCACTTCCTTCCAGGAAATGCAGCAAAGTAAGTGATCTAAAACTATTGTAACATTTCTTTGCATGGCATGTCTCTGAAATCAGCTTTAAATGTAAATATTGTCCTGTGTTAACTGGTTATGTCTACAAATTCCTCACCTTTATTAGTTCTGAGTTTGCTAGATCGTCCACGACATCAATCTCTTTCCTTCCATCGCGAAGAGTTTGGCATTCTGATGCAACATCCAGTGGAAGGGCCTTGGCTTCTAGCGCCCTCTCTGCCAAATCCTTGTCTTCCTCGAGTTTCCTGATCTCCTCATCGACATCGGCCAGTGTCTTCTCAAGGGTTTCCCGCCACGTTTCGATGTCGTCGATCCTATTGGACAGACGGGTGGTGTTGTCATGAATTCCCCATGACGTGCGGTTGTATGTCTCGTTACGGAGGTGGCTAGATTCTTGGCGAGTGCCGTGGGAATTGTCGCGAAGCCGCTCGGCATTTGTGGACAGGAGATGGCTGTTGGTGTGCCAGTCTGAAGGGGCAAAGTGGTTGACTGGTTTGCTGGCGATATCTGTTCGAATTGACATGATGATTCTGAAAAAGATAAAACAATACAAAATAAAGAGTTGATTAACATCAAGTAGGTCTAACGTTAAACTTAAAAATTGATAATAATATAATAACGCATTAGAGCTTTAGAAACAAACTCAACAAAGACCAAGAAATTGTTTGTAGTTAGATCCTCTACGACTACGTTAGACCTAACTTAGATCTACTTCCAAATCCAAGTAGATCTGACGTTAACTGTTACAGACCCGCCTAGAATTCTTTTCGACACCATTACACCATTTGCCAAACCCTCTGTAAGCTAGACCAAAAGCTTCAGTCCCTCTGACGGCTCTGTACTCCGGTGGTCTGTGTCTGGCTCCAGTGACTTCAGTAGTAGAAAAGGTCATTTTTGATAAATAATTCCCCAGAACAGATGGTTATCTCTGTCTATCAAAAAGCGAATGGTGTAGATCTAGACTAATGGTGTCGAAAAGAATTCTAGGCTGTAACGTTAGATCTAGTCTAGATCTACTGTACGTTAGTTAATTT
Organism: Eucidaris tribuloides; assembly: GCA_001188425.1. Classification (NCBI taxonomy): domain Eukaryota; kingdom Metazoa; phylum Echinodermata; class Echinoidea; order Cidaroida; family Cidaridae; genus Eucidaris; species Eucidaris tribuloides. The sequence continues at coordinate 57,261 of JZLH01S0007715.1, forward strand.
ATAAACTAATCAACCTATCCCTGATCTGTAAACAACAGTTTAAAATAACTAACTTATTTATTGCATTAACCTAACAGTTAGATACAAACAACTTTTTGCCAAACATTTAGACCAGTTGTTGCGCCCGCGGCGTGGCGATCAAACAGCTCTTTCAATAATTAAAACGGCCCCAGGATCAGGATTAACAATTCGACATGCAACAGGAAAAAAAACAAGCCAAAACACAAGTCAAAAGGTGTCTCAAAAAACAATGATTAACTTGATAAATACTAGAAATCTTCAGCACTTCCTTTAAAAAATAATTAAATCTATCATATGGTGCTAGTATATAAGCATACCTGTAAATCGGTAGGTTTCTAACGTCGAAATACGCTGTTGCTGTTGTCACTTTGCAATGAACAGTCTCTTCCTTGATGAGCGGATAAGGCAATGAATGAGAAAACGTGTGTTGGGCGTCCACGTACAGTAATCCTATCTGGCCATTATTTCGTACACAGGTGATCGCTGCCAAGCAACCACAACAATTGCCGTAAACGATCACAAACGCAATCTGCCATTGGTCAATAGGCGAGATGGCTTCAACATTCTGACCAATGGTATAACGGCTAATAGAACCACCAAACATTCAGGGATCGCCATAGCAACAGAGGATAGCCTCATGCTACCCAGTCGTTTCAACGTATTTCGTGAAAATAAATAAACAGGTCAAAGGTTAAACATCAGAGGTAAACAAAATGTCGCATGGTCACAGTCACGATTGTGGAGGACATGGTCATGGGCATTCTCATTCGGGAAGTGCCGACGACAGAGGAGCTTTATTTTCGTTATATACTAAGATTGACACGGAAAGAGTGGAATGTCTGAACGAAATGACCGAAGGTTCCGGTAAACTGGTTTTCAAACCGTGGGAAGATCGACTTGATTTTACCAAGGTGCAGTTACTCTCAGTCCCACATATTCATTTTGATGTTAGAAAAGTACCGTTCGCCTGGAATCGACTAACCTCTCTACAGTGCCAAATGGCAATGCCATGCATGGCATTTGGCAATGGCATTCCTATTGCATGCATGGCACTAATGGCTGCTATTCAAACTTTACCTAGAGTTAAAAATCACCCATTGACTGTAATTTATTTTGTTCATCCAAGCCCAAGCCGGCCCACACATGGGGACAGCACACGCAAGGCAGACACTCATCCACGCCAACGCAGAAAAAATGAGCCCCTTATTTCTCCTAACATTGCCCCTTTTTTGGAATAAAAATGGAACTAAAATCATTTAGGTATAGTAAGAACATAAAATATGAAAGAAATTACTTACCCCTATCTCCAAACCCCGAATTTTCGGGGGTTTTTTCCACGGCGTCCCTCGTTGCCTTAGTGAAGGTGTTCAAAAATTTTACCTCGATGCTGCACCTACATGTATCATCGATGTTCATTGGTACACATACGGCGTAGCCACAATATTTGACTGGGGATCAGCGAATGAAAACTGCCAGCAGCTTTTCCAATCCTCTGACTACTATTTTTCTTTTGAAATCACAATTTCTATGATAAAAATCATTTGTAACATAATTTTGAGTAAAAATATTAATTTACAACTGAACATATTTTTTTACGTATACTTTAGTCTTTTATTAACAAAAAAATATAATTAAAATAAAATGTTTTGAAACTATGAATCTGTGTATCAAATCGTATAGTCTTTGTTTCAGACTCAAAAAGTCTGGGTTGTGAAGTGTTTCACTATTTTCCCATTGCATTAAGAGTGCTGTATTGTCCTACATGGATAGTTACTACCTGGCGTAAAAGACTACTTGTCTGCAGGTTGTTTTGACTGACGATCGTGTGTAGAGGTACTGGGGAAGAAAGGGAAGGACAAAATTACGCCGAAAAAAGAAGAGCAAGAAAGTTGTTCACAATTGTAAGGGACAAAGGTGAATAATAAGAGTGTAGATAATACTAATGTGGTAAAGAAATTTTAATAGAAATAAATACTTGCCCGAAATTTCACCCTACTTCACGTATGACACAGTTTTACGTGGGTAACATATTAATTTGTTACCCACGATATACGGGATGGGACAGCACCATACTTTTGTGTACAAAGTAATGGATGGCCCAGCTCATGCAGCGTTTGGCACAGAAAATTGCACTGAAATTCAGCCCTTTACAATCCTCTACTGAAATTTGTTTTGATATGGCGTAGTCTATAATCTGTTAAACATTATATGTTATGAAAATTAAGGACTCAACATTTCAGAAGTCTGTTTTAATTTTTCTAAACATGTGGGTCCAGCATTTAAATTTTGCAAATGCAATTTTATAAAGTTGCACTTGCATTCAAATCACACAGTGAAACTTTGTTCGTTTTTTCAGTAGAGGGCGTATGTGGTCCGTTTATAGCTCTGCCTTAGGACCACATAATGTAGGTGTGAGCCGGCCAAGGTAATGATCTAATAAAATAAGCACTGTCACTGTGTTAGAAGGAAAAACTGAAAGTTGAGAGTTGTTTGTCGTCTGTACTAAGTTCTTGTTCTGATGCAGGGATGTTTTTGTTTGGCCTCCTCAAAAATAAATTGAATTTGAATATCTTCCATTTAAATATCTAAATAAAAAAAGAGATATTGATCTACTAATACAGTGAATCAGTGATACTGATTACAAACTTGTATCATTTTTTTTTTACAAAATGAATGTGGACACAAATGTGCATACCTTTCATTCATCAATTCAACTGGTAATTACTTTGATTTTTTTGGTTTATTTTCTGTATTTAGTAACACATGTAAACTGACATTAACAAAGACACATTTTCTCTCCTTGATACAGTTTGTTGAAAGTGATGATGATGAAGAGCTATTGTTCAATATTCCGTAAGTGGCATTGTTTTTTTTTTCTTTTACTTTTAGTCTGTCAAACATTAAATAAGAATAGGATATTTCACGTCTGGACAAAGTCTAGCACATTTTGCACTAGTAAAGAAAGCTACATTCTTCTCCAATTACATGCATGATTAAATTCCAGAGCAGAGCCAGTTTCTGACCAGGTGCTAATTAACATAAGTCTGATTAGGGTTTGGCTGGACCAGGCCATTATCATGTTCCATGTGTATAGAAAGCTTAGCCTCAATTACATTTTACTCAGACACTGTCTTTTATTATCAGTACAATAACCATCTAAATCCAGACCAAAGAATAGTTTATTGTCATGTTGATCACCACCTGGACAGAAGCTTGTTGGCATTGAACTTTAATAGGAATGGAATGTAATTTAATTGACCCCAACCCTGGTAATCATGAATATAATTCAGTCTGAAGCCAGTTTGCAAGACGGAAACAAATCTTCTAGTACTCTTGTACCAGTAATGATTGCAATTGAAAATTCAGCCAATTCATTTGGAACACTTGTTAAACTGTGGAATTCTCAATGTTTATATTCTGTTTAGGCTAAAATTGATACCCATCCTTAGCTAAGAAGGGCTGGGCTTCTGTATTTTCTTCATGTTACCAGCTACTGGGAAACAGAGTTTTTAATAATTGTATTTTGTGTGTGTCTGTTTTACCTATATGAATGTTCTTGGGAGTTTAAGGAGCAGAAATATATGATTGAACCATCTCTTCCGTCCGTGAGCAAACCCAGAAATTCTTTAAAGCCATTGTATAACAATGTTTCCAGTTTAAAAAATCTGAGCTACATGATTTTCTATGCTACCAGTGTCTCTGATACGATCTAAAAATGAAGCCCTGAAAAAATTGCAGTTTAAAACGATCATTAAAGCCCAAGTTTAGTGTTGGGGATTTTTTGTTATTTGAAAGCTTTATGCCCCAAAGTCATAACCCTGCAATAATAGATTCTGAATGTCTTTATTTTTTTTTAATTGTTAATGAAAATCTCAGGGGGCGGGGGGCGACCCCCAAGTTTTTTGGACTTATATTTATATTATAGCATCCAAAGCGGTTAAAAAGGCTTTAAGGATACATGTCTTTAATACCTCATCTGAAAGAGCAGACTCTGCTCTTTCAGATGAGGTATAGGCTCACAAACCTTTTTAACCCTTTGGATGCTATAATGTAAAATATAGCGCGAAAACTCGGGGTCCCCCCCCCCCGAAAGATTTTTCAATTAATTAATTAAAAAACAATGAGTCTTTTTTTTGTGGCGGGGGGGGGATCTGTCTATTTGAGAAATGTTGTCTCGTTGTGCTTAATGTAGATTTTACTGCCAACAAGTGATTGAAAGGTTGTACCTCTAGTTCCAGATTAAGTAATTTGATTAGTAACTTGCTAAAGAGAATACTTACCGACAATAATTCAACAATGTGATATATTCTATTATATCTTACATTAGGTTTACAATTGTCAGTTATGTTAATTTCTGTCATGTTATTTTCATTTGCCCAGATTTACTGGGAATGTCAAGTTAAAGGGAATCATTGTCATCGGAGGTGAGGATGATTCACATCCGGCAGAAATGAAACTGTGAGTAAGACTGTGACCTTTAACCCTTTGGTGATGGAATTTCTGGCGTATAAACCTTGAGCAGCAATAATTTGTACAAAGAATTTTGGGGCTTAATAAATTAATAGTATAATAAAGTAGTAGAGATCCAATGCATATTTATTCTAGTTTACATTGTCATGTGAATTTTTAGTTTGAACATTGAATATGAGCAGTGATGAAATTTGTTTTTAGTGTTGTCATTTGTGTAGAAGTTTCAGCCCAAGCTAATTTAAGATTCTGTACATTTGGTGACGAAAATCATTGTTTTTAGGAATTATGAAAAAAGTAAGTGATACACAAGGAAAATTAATTGTAATTCAAGAGAAGATTATATAATGTTAATACATTAAATTAAACCCTTGCTAGCATGGCTACACTGGTAATGAAAGAAGTGAATGAATTTTGTGGATGCTTAAAGAGTTAGATTTGTCTACGATTCACAACAGGTATAAAAACCGGCCTCATATGACTTTCGACGATGTTCAAGGTGAACCGGATCAGAAGTTTGAAATGCAGAGAGATCTGAGAGGGGAGTTGGAGTATTCTACCAAGTGAGTTCTAATTGTCAATGTCAGGGTTAGTGGATTTAAAGGCAAGGTTCACCCTGACATCAAGTTGGTTTTAATGAAAGCAGAATAACGAGAGAAACATATTAATGAAAATTTGGCGAAAATCCACCAAAGAATAGCAGAGTTATAAACTTTCAAAGTTTTAAATTTGTGACGTCACATGCGAGCAGCTCCCCCATTGCCATGCATTATAAATTCCATAAAGTGCCATTTTCTCAGAAAATTGAAAATGATGTTACCTGTGCATTCAATATATAATTAGAAACATTATTTTACACATGCTTCTATGAAAAAAAAACATTTAATTATCATGAACCAATAAAAAGTGGCAATTTATTGAATTAATGTTACATGACATACCGGTATGGGGAGCTGCTCGTATGTGACGTCACAAACTTAAAACTTTGAAAGATCATAACTTCGCTATTCTTTGGTGGATTTTCGCCAAACTTTCATTAATATGTTTCCCTCATTGTTCTGCTTTTATTAAAACCCACTTGATGTCAGGGTGAACCTTGCCTTTAAAGCAAATAATTTAAATGGCAAATTAAATCACAGATTTTTTTGTCAAAAAAATAATGGATTTGATCAAATAAAAAAACAAAAAATGTATAAGAAAATGGTCATCTGACAAAAAAGGTGGAAAAAAATTGTGAAAGGTATCCAGAAATGTCAAATTAATGAACTGTTAAATTGCCAATATACATACTACAGTTGATTAACATTTTATTAGAGGAGGCGTATAATAGGCATACCAATATTTCTTACAATTCAGAAAACAATGATAAATACAGTATATCAGCATCCATTTTGGGCAAAATGTCATCAGTTGCTGTTATCAATTAACAATGAGACATTGTCATGATTTTCGTCATACTTAAAATTTCCATGATCATTAATATCATGACCATAGCAATAATAATGAGTTATCCCCATTGTCCATAATATGAGCCATCAAGTATTTATAACCATTATTGTTTTTT
>JZLH01S0007715.1:65803-76171 GCA_001188425.1 Eucidaris tribuloides
GAGAGGACATAATCACAGACTCGACAAGGTATCACTAATATAGAATGAGAAAGGTGTCTTGTAACAGGCCATGCAGATAATTTATTCTCTCACTTGAAGATATCATTCGCTTTGTCATAATTACCTTCTATACTACGATGAAGATAACGAACGTTTCTCTCAATATAATTCTCCCCTAATCTCACACCACCGAACTCCACAAAGAAATAACATTAAGCACTTATGACTTGGAAAAAACTACCTTCTTTGGAAAATTTTGTACACAACTGAAAATAAAAAAATACATTTCGTCTCACAGATTACCTATCTGAGGAATAAGTATAGATCATCTTGTTTGCAAAATGGATCATGCCGTTAAACAATCCAACTCCCAGTCGGTCCTGATCCAAAACAATGCGAGATACGAATCACGCAATATGCAGATAAAGTACAAATAAGATAAATTAAAAGAACTGTAAAAACATAAATCATCCAATGAAGAATAATAAAATACATAAATAAATATGCCATAAATTAAATAAATAGAATAAATTAAAAACTAACGTGAATAAAAAATAAATAATAAATAATAAATAAATAAATAAAAATAAATAAAAATAAAAAGAAACTAAATACATAAATAAATAAAAAATAAATAAGATTACTTATATATCAACTCATAAAATCTCAAAGCAGAACTAAATAAAGGAAAAATACTAAACCAATATGAATCGAATTGATATAATAACATAAAGTAAAAATCGAATAAATGAACTGAACTAACATACAAAAACAACTAACCTAACCTAATAATAAATATAATAATGAAAAAAGAGATAAATAAATAAATAATAATTACTAAAAAAGTATAAGTATAGCAGGGCTCACACTATTTTGATATATAATACGTGTCATTTGGTAGGGTGCGCTGTTTAGGAGTAACACAAGATACTGAACGGTTCACTATGTTAATTTCAGGACCAGAGGCAAGGGTCTGTTGGTGTCTATCGAGCCATCGCAAACCCCAAAGACCACAAGACCAAACACTTTGCAGTACACGCAACAGATCAATAGATAGGCGGCATAGTGTAGATAGCTACCAGATATCGTATGTTGTAAATACTTAATCAAGACCACAGCTAAATGACTATAGATTTATAGAAAGTACTGTCAAACACTGTGGCTTGCCAGAGATCTGGATCATCCTTCTCTGACATAGCAAGATTTGGGATTACAGCCCAAAAGACCGAGGGTCCAATAAACTAAGGAACAATAGACAGATTGTAGCAGCCATAGCTTGTACTGCCAAAGATTGACCTACTATGGTTCTAATTGTGCAAATTGAACTGGAATGAAGGAAGAAAGGTAGAATTATGTGCTCTAAAAATACACTGGTACTAATGCTTTCAAGCCTAGCCTAGATTCATAATTGTTGTATCAGATATGCAGTATGTTTGTAGTATTTGGTACCATACAAATTCTGGGTTTATTGGGACCCTCAGTCTATGCAAAGAATTATGAGAGAAAATGCTTCAAATGTACAGCTTGTGTATCATTACTCATGTTTAGGTTTTTCTCAGTAGAAACATTTGTAAATTTAAAGAACTTATTATGTAGCATGTTAAAATCCACATTACAAAAAATACGTTGTGGTACTGGGGGAGTATCTCACTTGTTTTTCAGTTAGATAACGTGATATTTTCCCCCAGTGAATACAAATGATGTAATCACATCCATGTGTAGCAACTTAATTCTCAAACTTCTTTCAGAATATAATGCATATTAGACAAATATCCAGCATGGTTTTATTCACTGGAATTCACTGGGCAAGTAGGTACACTGTCAAACAGTATATTTGTGTAATATCATAAAATGCATCTTTTGCAAATGAACTTTTGTTCAAACCTTGATATTTTAAGCAACAAAGTCTGATGTCAAATGTCTGATTAAAATTTTGTTTTAACTTTCAAAGTGATTCAATATTTTTTTAACAGTATCAAGTTACAAGTCTAAATCTAAATATAAAGGTAATAAACACAGGCAGTTTTCTTTCGTTGTATCAGAATTTTGTTATAACCGAACAGTAAAAGTATATAAAGATATACATATGATAATTTTGGGACCTAAAGGCTAAATTTTACTTCGTTGTAACAGGAATTTCATTATGACCGTGTTTGTTAAAACGGGAGTGCACTGTACTTGTCTATGTTTGATAAATACAGTATAGCTGCCTTCAGGGAAAAACAGTTAATAAAGTGGAGATGGAGATTGGATTTCAAATGCACCGATTTGTAGTAGGATTTATTTTAAAATTATCAACACATCTGTACAGCGTGTCTCAAAAAAAAATTGTGCAAGTAAAAAGCGCCCTCCTTGGCAATTAGAAATACTGCTGTGACATGATGCTTCATCAACGTCAAGAGCATAGTCTTAGCTTTTAAATGCCATTAGTTCTCTTCAATTTGCTTGTTTTTTATCTCAAGATATGTTGTAAACAATAAAAGGGTGAAATCACAATTGTGTCCTCTTTTACTAGGGACTGTAGTAAAAGTGGCAGTGCATAATTCTTATTTGACCCTTTCAAATCTTGAAATATACATATTTCAAGATTAAAACAAGCAAATTGAACAGAACTAATGGTATCTGAAAGCTAAGACTATACTCTTGACGTTGATGTAAGCATCATGTCAGAATAGTAGTTTTTACTTGCCAGAGAGCACTTTTCACTTGCACATTTTTTTTTAGACATGTTGTGGATTGGAGCAAAATATCTATCTGCTTGTAATACCAAGAGTATGTTTTGTATTTGTTACACTGGCTTGTAGCATTATGCTAAATTACACTTTCATGATATGAAAATCAATGTTTAATTATATTTATTTTCATGAAAATAATTTGTATGTCTGAAAGAAAGAAATTGATTTGGGAAGTGGTTCATTCATACAACTTATTTGTTATAGGATTGATATCAATTCAAAATAATAAAAGGACTTTTGATTTGTTCACATGTAGATGAAATAAAAGAACACACATATTGTACTTGTGTTTAGCATATATTATTTTCTTACATGTATATTTTGTTACAACATGTAATAACTACCTTTCACCTGTGATCTTAAAATGATATTTGCAATATATCTGGGGGTTCAGTATGTGTTACCACATTCACTCTAATGTTAAGGAAGTTGGATTTGCTCTGAACTAGCGATGTACAACATATTCTACTTTTATTTCAGAATAATGTTGTGATAGTCCATGTTAGTTGTTGCAGATGTGTCAAATTCGAACCCCCCAAAACAGCAAATTTCTGTAAATAAAAATATGAAATATTTTCAGCGGTCAACATAATTGGGATTCGCAGTTGTCACTGATGAAAGTGTACTGATAATGTAATACATGTACAACTATTTGCTTCTATACATGAGCTCCCTCTTTCAAAGAAATGTGAGAATTATACTCCAAAGTAAATTTAAGTACACTGACACTAACAACTGTACTGTACAATCTATGTTACTGTAAGTACTGTCTTGTATTTAGAAAAGTCTCATTGAATGAGCCTATTTGCTGTATTGACTAAAAACTAAGATTACACGAGTAAAAGATACAAATTACAACTAGATTTTGTGACTTAATATTATTGATGTACACATGTGTAGTGGTGGTTACTGTTTGTTTGTGTGTGTGTGTGTGTGTGTGTGTGTGTGTGTGTGTGGGGGGGGGGGGTCTGGTTAGGCAGGTGTCCCATCCAATCAAGAACATCCACTTTTTCCAAACCAAACTGGCAGAGACGATGATTATGATGGTAGAAAGGGGATTGTTTTTTGAAGTTTTTATTTTTCTATTTTCTGTTCAATTTTCTGTTTAATCAGTTATCACAAGAAAGATGATTGGTACTTTCGGACTTGAATAAAGACGACAATGGAGGGAAGCAGTAAAACTGTCTATTGTAGACACACATCCTCTTTGTACGGGTTCATTTACGTGAATGAGAATTTTTGAGCAAAAGTTAGTTTATGTGTCCGTTATCGACATGTGCCCCTTAAATCAGGTCCAACTACAATTTTGTAAAAATGTGCTATGTAATCACATTGTGTTCGCGCACACACACGCACATACACAAGCATGCACACACACACGAACAGACACACATAAACATACACCACACACACACATATTCCATCATTTCAACAAATATACACCAAAACTACTCACAATACTACTGAAATTTTAAACTGACAAGATTGACATTCAATAAATGTTTAATCATAATATTTTCAAATAATCATTGATTTAATTTTTCACACTAGTACACCATATTCACCATTCAGAGTGTGGACACTCCTCTTCTAATACATGATTCCCCTAATAATACAAACATCGGATCAACTGCATATAAATTTGTTCCAGAGAATTTTTGTCAGAACTATTGTGGTTAACAGAAACAACAATTTTAGGGATGGGTCAGTACCAGACACACACACTGAATATCAAAAGCAATACTTGTTACAAATGTCGAACACAGTCAATACATGTTGCACTTTCTTTGGTATAATCATTACAACTTTCTTGCAGCATGTATATAACACTCTGGGACACTGTCTTCTTGATTTGGCTGCAGAGTTGTGAAAATAATTGCTCGCTTTTCACAGAGTACAAAGACAGAAGAGTAAATTTCAATGAAACTTTGGTCTTTGAAACCTGAAAATCAAAAAGAATCTAGCCACTTTGTACCCCTTTCAAGTGAAATAACTTTTTAATTAATATTATTGCACATAATTTTCAGGTTCTAAATGTCACAGACCATGATGTTGGTTCATATTAGAGAATATTAATTGATCACAATGGATTTTAAAGACGGGGTACGGGATTTGCTTGCCAGAAAATGGCAAAATGAAGTAAATCAGCTCAATTCATTCACAATGTGAAGATTAGTATAAAGAAACACCTGTCATAGAACCTTTGGATAGAATACGTAGTTTTGGTGAAAATCTGGACATTTAAACTTCAAAATTTACACAGTGACGATAACGTATCAAGCCGAATCAAGCATGGACAAAATAGCATTTTATTTCTCTCGAGCCCCAATAAAAATAGATCCTATACAAAGCTACACAACACACAACAGATTTGTCTGTCACAAGGCACACTGATGGAAGTTACTTTACAATGAGTCAACTTTTGACTTCAAAATTTTCATAGTTGAATCCTTGCACAGTTTACTTGATTCTAGAAAAGCTTCACCCCAAGTTGAAGACTACCCCCAATCATGTCATTTACCTTTAAGTAATGAGTATATAGTTCAGTGGCAGAACTGATGATGCTGAAATTTCTGTATGGAGTAACAAGGATGGGAGAGAATGTGGAAATAGTATGTGGATGGGGGGGGGGTTAAAGACAGTGAATTTTGTATGAATAAAAATTAACATTGTGTAAATACCCTGGTGTATAAAAGAAATGCCACTTTAGACTCGTTTGGAGTTAAAACAGATCTAAATTTATAATATTTCATCACCCTCATACTGTTCATTCTTGCAGTAAAATATTTAAAACACCTCCACCAATAAGTAGCAAAAGCAACCCATCAATACACATTCTTTAGAAGTGATTTTATGGCAGTGATGAGATGTGTTCAGTATTGTTTCTACAGTTATCTTATCTCACAAATTAAAACATGTACTTCAGAAATATCACCTCTCTCACATGATCAAACTGCTGAATTGTGCCTGAAACTGTAGCAAATTGTCACAAAATTGTTCTTCTATAAACTGTAACTACTTTTTAAATATTTTTGTTTGAACTGGCCACACTAGTTACAGAATGAAGAGCAAGAACTGGCATTATCACAACACAATTATACATTTGTTCATATCAATAACTTCTAATAAACTGTTCAATAAATATCTGTACATTTAATAACATGTAATACATATAATACATATACTTCTATTAAAGTTATAGTTTTTCTTCATACTCCATCCACGGCACAACTCCACTTAAACTAGAATTAGACCCAGACATATACATCTGCACTTAGAAATAAAACAATACAAGAAAGAAAACAGTGAAAGTTTGAGCAAATTTGTCTGAATCGTTAAAGAGTTCTGAATGTTCAAATATTATTTAATACTTTGAAATTCTTCAATTTGCAACTCTGCCATTTTGTTGTTGTTGTTTTGTGATGGGAGTGTGGAGAACTACCCACTGGTTTTGTACTCAAATTTTAACAAAATTCAATTTTTTCTGAGGTCAGTTGAGAGTGGTGACCCAGTTCATTCTGACAGGCATGCAGAACCAAGAAGAGATTGGATTTTGATGAAAAGGGAGAAAAGGTGAAAATTTGCATTTAAAACCAATGGTCAGTTCTCCACACTCTTATCCCCAAAAGTGGTCGAGTTGCCAATATAAAATTCATAATCCAAATTTGCTTATTTTTTTCCCCTTACTGTTCTGTATTCTGTGAATGCATATAGATGTTGGGGTTCAATTCCCCTTTAAGGAAGCTGCAGTTGTCTTGTTGTTCTATCGTGAAGTCTTTCTCCGTGGTTCACGACATCTGCGTTTTGGTCTGGGTGCTTCCTCCTCATTTTGGTCTGCCAAGTCTTTTGGCACATATTTCGTGATGGCCGTCTCCGTCTTCTGCAGGATCGCGAGTACGCTAACCAAAATTTGTTCGTCGTTGACGTGTGACATCTTATCGTGCAATCTTTCAAGTACCGCGTGACATTTTTTCGGAAGACTGTCTGCTGCCACCTTTGGTTTGTTGGCAGTAATCTCTACCTTCTTCGACAATGGAGCTTGTTTTTGCGCAGGTGTGATCGTTTCCAAGACATCGATCGCCAGTGAATCATTTTCGCGATCACCGTGCGACGTGTCCGTGTAGAGTTCTGAGCTGGAATATCGCGGAATAATCGGTTGCTTACCGACGATTTTGTTGACGAAGTCGTAATCGACGTTGAAAAATGGCGAGTGTGTGTACGACGGGGGTAAACTATCCCACGACCACGTTTCAGAGTGCTTGAGAACCGCTAACATGTGTTTGCACGGCAGCGCGGTCTTGTCCCATATTTTGCAGGTGCAGTCCGGCCGCATCAGGTTCACGGTGACGGGATCAGGAGAATTTGAGGGAGGGGATTTGACGTGAAACACGCCACAAGTTACGTCCAGCAACTTGATGTGGTCGGCCCTGATGTTAGTGGCCGCTTTCAACTGATGCAAACAGGCCTGCAAGAAGGCGCGGGGTCGCTTGTGCAGGAATGCGGGAATGCTGTCGCTGTACTTCCGGCAGCCATCGTCAGCTTTGGAATTAGATTGAAAGTACCTGAAAGGTTGACACAGAAATATTATTTTATAATTTTTTACGCATCTCGTACCAAATCATACACAAAGTCTACACTTGTATTTGAGTAACAAGACAATGAGGATTAACACTGAATATGAATATCTAAATAGAGGGTTTCAAGCATCGTGATATAATTCCGTGTCCTGCGCACAAAAAGCTTCACAAAGAAATGTACGTAAATTCTCCAAGAGACACATTGGTATATCAGCAAATGTTTCACACTGTAGAAAAATATCACAAACATTCAGATGATGCTTTAATTTGTATTTGCCAGAGACTGGTGAGTTGATCATGAACAAAGGGTTTTACACAAATGTGTCGTAAAAACCATCATAAAATGAATTTTTGTACTATCATCATATACCGGGCTATTTCTGGTCTACTTATTACGGATAATCCCCCCGAGATCTCGGCCGCAGATCGTGCGATCGCCGCGAAAATTTGCACACGCATAGAGCCGCATGTAAACTATAAGACTGTATAGTAACATTTTCAAAAAATAGATTTTTTATATTTTTTAAGTAATTAATTATGGAAATAAGTGTATGAAATTATGTTTTCACCTATATCTCACTTACAATAGCTAGTAGAATGCTAATTTTTGGTGAAAATAGTGTCATTTTGACATTGTTTTTAACAATGTATTCTCAAAAATGGTTGCCCAAATTCAGGAATTTACTTTCCGATGTATTTTAGTTGGTTTGTGAATTTCGTGGTATGGTAGTTTCTTTGTGTTATTTCGAGCCTGTTTGGTGTGTTTATGTATTTTGTGTTGATGAACTTTGTCGGGGACACTTTTGCGATCATAAACAGCATAAACTTAATCCATTTCAGCCAGTAAAAGTTAAAAAAATCATACATTTACGATTTTTGGCTGAAAACACAATTTGCATTGAGTTTGTACACATAATCACGTTTTTGAGCAATTTTGGAGATGCATGCATGTACGAAAAGTCGTACAGCGTCGTAATGGTACCTCCGATTTTTTCGAAAATGGTCTTAAATGATGCCCGAGGCTTGAAAGTAAAAAGCCAGTGAATGGCGCGGTCAAAAAATTTCGCGCGGCGGGGTAATCGCGAAATTTGTCAATGATTAGGTATGATAAGGGTTAAATGAAATTTGGCTAAATTTATGGACATTTCTAACAATATAATGTCATGATGTAGACTAAAATCAGTGGCTGCCATTGACAGGTATGACTGAGGAGGATATTTCTGTCACATTCAGATTCTGACTTTTGTTAACATGAATTTACGTAATAATAATGTTGGGGGGCATATTTTCAGTGAAGACGAAGTTTTTTTTCTTCTCCTGAAGAAAATATTGGACTGGTCTGTGACTTACCCAATGTTAGTCATAAGTTATATGATATCTTGCTTGTGTCCACGTCAACGCCATCCAATGTTATGACAGGCTTGTACAGAAGCCCAGTACATTGCACACTCAGAGACGACAATATGAGACTTTTCAGTCAAACATTGTATAAATGATATTGCCTAATGTCTCTCTTAAATGTGTACACACTTTAGACCAGTACAGAAAATAAATATTCTGAACAATTTTTAACAAGAAAACTACAATTTATGGGTTAACATATTACCTCGACAGTCAACCTAGTGAAAATTGTGTTGTCTCTCATTGAACAATAATGCTGCAACCAGTGAGCCCAAGAGGTTACAGGGGAATTAAGGGGGAGGGGGAGAATAATAACTTACGCTGATTTGTTCTTTGGAAGGAACCGATGCAGTATGTGAAACATGAGCTGTGTCAACTTGGGCTGTTTGTCCGACGGCAGACAGCAATCACGGAACAGCTTATTCTGCACGCTGATCCCCGTACTGGTGTTAATGGCCTTGATGAAACTCTGCCTCCTGAAGGCACGGACCCATCGCTGAAGGGGGTGAATATAAAAAAAAAAATAGAAAGCAATATTAAATACTGTACATGCCATATATGCCACATACAAATACATATACATACATATTATAAATTTGTGAAAACCACCACGAAATATTCAGCGTATACAGTAGATGCATGGATGAATGAACAGTTGTGTCCAGTTTTCATTACTAAATTCTTATGTGTCAGCTGGAATTTCAGAAATTGAGTATCTTAGAAAAGTATTTCTGTTAGCCTTTCTTTGAGATTCACAAAGGCAAAAGCAGTATCAATAATATTGAGTACTTGCAGAAGAACTAAAGCCACATTAAAATCATCTATTATTTCTTGGTATTCTACAGATGATACTTTGGTACAGAACAGAATTTTTAAAACAGCTGAACCCTATATCTTCTTTTACAAAATCTCTACACAAAGCATGTTGATTATGTATTTACACAGAAATGATACAGGGCACAAGTGTGAATATTGTGATGCCAGGCCAATTAACAACAGAAAAATCTACATGCTTAAACTGCCAATCCTACAAATATTTCTTAGATTTGAGGTAAACTTTTTCAATATTATACTGAAAGTGTAATGTGCTTTCCCTGGGACCAAGGAAATTGGAAACTCTGATGACAATTTTCCGTCATTAACCACATGGCAATTGTGTTTTCAATCTTCTTTCTTCCAGACTTTGTGGGAGGTGAAGATTCATAGAAATTCAAATTCAAATAAGTTTCATAACGAGCTGTTTAACCGCAAGCATGTGAAGAATGCAAACTTTAATCAAATGCTGGTTACCCTACCTGATGAGTCAAGTTAAATCTGTCCCTCGGGTGGTGCCCAAATGCCTATCTCCGTTTCCGTAACCCTAGGCCACATGGCTGCACAAGACAGTTTGACTACAGAGGGGAATTAGTCCTCTAGTAATCCCATGTGTTTTACTTTCCTACCCCATCCAGATATCCAAGTGCCAGGCTGGAGGCATTATGTACCATTTTTTTAAACCCGACTGCAAGTTGAATTCACAATTTTGTAGTCAAGAGGCAGATGATTTGCAACTGACCCAACTTGCTGGTTACTAGTGTTGCAAGACTAAGTCGCAAAAAGTGCCTACACGGAGTCGCGACTACGACTATCGCAATAGTCAACTTTTTATCACATGT
>JZLH01S0007726.1:5083-17351 GCA_001188425.1 Eucidaris tribuloides
TAGATAGATGGATAGATGGATAGATAGATAGATAAATAGATGTGGGTACCTACATGTAGCTATACATGTAGATATAGCACAAATAATTACTCTGAGATAAATGATACAATACCATATTTGTGCTTGTGTGTATAGAGTGATTCAGTGCAGCATAATTAATTGTGCCTTATAGCTTTTAAAACGCAGCAAACATTTTATTCATCCCACTTTGGTTAAAAAATGATTGCAATTGATTTGACTTTTGTGGTAATGGTATGATTGTCTCGCTAATTATGAAGATTCAAGGCCCCCGGTGTCATATGACTGACTAACAGATGACATGCTGGTAGACATCATGTGACCAAGGCCCGCACATGATGTCACATGCTAGCCAATGCAACTCAGCCAGGTATGTCCCATGACCTGATAGGGTGTCCTCAAGGATAGTCAGAACAAGAAAATAATGAATACATGTAGATAGTTATTGATATTAGTTGTAAAGGTTAAAGCTAAATGACATGATTGGGGGTATTCCTCCACTTGGGGTGAAACGATTTTAGAATCAAGTAATCTGTGCAAGGATTCTACTGTGAAAATTTGGTAGTCAAAAGTTGACTCATTCTATTCATGACTTCCATTAGTTTGCCATGTGACAGACAAATCTGTTGTGTAGCTCTCTATCAGATCTACTTTTATTGAGGCTGAAGGGAAATGAAATGCGAGTATGATCATGCTTAATTCTGCTTAAGTAAACAAATTCAAGATCAATCCTTCCAGCCAGGAGACACACTCCAGCTGGTGTATCCATTGATATATCTTTCAACCTGAGTTTGGTTCTAAAGGCATTATTATTTCTCCCAATCATGTCACTGTCCTTTAATATTAGATGTATAAGCATTGTTTAGATCAATGATTTGTATTTGTTGAAAATAATTTTGTTATTCTTACATTGTTGTAATGCTACGTTCCGAAAAAAAAATAATGAAATAAAAATGCAGTTGTTATTTTGATATTTTGAATATATTTGAATGTATTGAAAGGGTCATGTTTATTACACAAATTGCACCAGCGACGTGTTAATGACACTAACATTGTGAAAGACCCATTTAAAACATTGTCAAACTTTACTACATGTATCTGACATATCTGACAGTGTTTGAATGGACAAATAAACACCATAGAACACAAAGTTCAGACAGTTATGCTGTCACTTGTAAAATATGTACAAATAAAAATTGACACATGAATTATTCTCGACCGATGAAAATTCTGCAACACAGCAGTCTATATGGGGGAAAACCGGAATGGTCTCTTAAAGGCAAGGTTCACCCTGCCAAAAAAGTTGGATTTAATAAAAGCAGAACAATGAGAGAAACATATTAATGAATGTTTGGCGAAAATCGACCGAAGAATAGTGCAGTTATGACCTTTTTAAGTTTTAAATTTGTGACGTCACATACGAGCAGCTCCCCTTATGCCATGTAATATCAATGTAATAAATTGCCACTTTTTATTGTTTCATGATAATTGAATGTTCTGTTTTTTCATAGAAGCATGTATGAAATAATGTTTCTGATAATATATTGAATGCACTGGTAAAATAATTTTCAAATTTCTGAGAAAACGGCACTTTTATGAAATTTATATCACATGATATATGGGGAACTGCTCGCATGTGACGTCACAAATTTAAAACTTTGAAAGGTCATAACTCCGCTATTCTTTGGTGGATTTTCGCCAAACTTTCATTAATATGTTTCTCTCATTATTCTGCTTTTTTTAAAACCAACTTTATGTCAGGGTGAACCTTGCCTTTAATGATTTTTTCTTTTTTTAAAGCATTTAATGTTCAATTTGAACTCATAAGATATTGCACTTTTGCTTTAACCCCACTATTATCTTATTATGCAACTGATATGCTCCAATTGCTTTATCAAATACACTAGTAGCATGTAGCTCACATTTTTTTAAAATGGAAATGTTGTTATATGATGCCTTTAAAAGTTGAATCAACACTGTTCATGTAGAGGTACAGAATGAGGCAAGATAATTACTCTATAGCTATTTGACTAGATAAAGAAAAACCACACTGTACCCCTCTGTGTACAACCATTCATCTAACTGATTTTCACATTCATATACTGTGAGTCGTAAAACTAACAGAGTTCTCATAAAAATCTACCGACAAATTTGGGCCAAATGGTGAGAATTTGAGCATTAGACTGGAGTAAATATCATAAGTGCATCAGAGCATAGATACTATAAAACGTTTTATATATCTATGATCAGAGCAGTGCTACTGTACTGTGTTGCTAGGCAACCAAGCTGGATATTAGGACTTTTTTAGTCGTTAGTGGTCCTGGGCAGAGAAAAGTGGAAGTATCAAATCTGACAGAAGTGGGACAAATTTGTTGCGAGTCATTTACGTTGGTAAACTGATGAGCCGTACTATTAAATGCTGAAAGATCTTGAGATGTGTATTATTGTGGTCCACTTCTGCCAATCTGTGCATTCATTCATAATCATTTATATATTATTTCAGATCTGTAAATGGGTAACTAGATATATTCATATTTAAAGGTAATTTTTGTTGATCTGCATGTACATGGCTGATATGTACAGTTACAGTATACCTTGAAAATATATGTGTATATATATATATATACTGTATGTATATGAGCAACAATGACAACAATGACAACATTAACTGCTTGCTAGGCTACTACTCCTCCTCCTCTTCCTCCTCCTCCTCCTCCTCCTACTCCTCCTCTCTCCTCTCCTCTACTACTACTACTACTACTACTACTACTACTACTACTACATTTATTACTATACTGCCACTATTACTGTATACGCTGAATATTTCGCGGTGGTTTATTTCGCGAATTTCGCGACTTACTGAATGCGAAATTTTCACTTCCTGACATTTCTGTACAAAGTGAATGCAAATACAATAAAATCGTGAAAATATACTCTCGCGGAATTCCGCCGTCTTGACGTAAAATACGCGAAAATATATGGCGTATACAGTACTACCACTACAACCGCAACCACTACTACTACTACTACTACTACTACTACTACTACTACTACTACTACTACTACTACTACTACTACTACTACTACTACTACTCCTACTACTCCAACTACTACAACCGCAACAACAACAACTACTACTACACTGCTATTCCTACTACTACAACTACTACAACTACTACTACTACTACTTGTAGAAACATTAAAATAAAAGAGAGTAATAGTAGTAGTTGTAGTATATGTAGTAGTAGGAGTAACAGCATTAGTAGTTTTGAAATAAATTCTTACATTTGTGTGAAAGTTAAATGACAGGACTGGAAGTACTGTAGTCCTTAATTAAGACTTTCATGCTACTGTATGGGGTTTCTGTTGTGAAAATTTCAGAGTTAAAAATTTTCTTTTTTGTACAGTTTTTATCAGAAACTGCTGTGGGTCCAAATTTTTGGTTCATCTCTCTGTGGGTTCAATTTATATCAGGATCACACTTCAGTTCTGGTAAATTAAAGGTATTGGCTAACATTTACCACAGTTAAAAAAATCTGAGCTACATAATTCCCCATGCTACCATTGTCTTTGATAAGGTCTAAAAATGAAGCCCTGAAAAAATTGTATTTCAAAATGATTATTTAGTGCTTTAAAAAAGTGAAAATCGTAAGTTGATCGGATTCACCTGCTCATTTTCTCCCATAGACTTACTGTGTGTACACCTAGGCTATTTAAACTTGCCCTGAGTTTTAATTGTTTATTTATGCATAACTTGCCATTGGCAGTGTAACTTTCCAAACTTTTTTTTATTCTAGGGTGTTTATTTGTCCATATGAACACTACTATGTAGTTCAGATATCAAAATTTGACATTTTTTTAAATTGAAGCTCCACAATGTTAGCCTATCACTTTAAAGACACTATATAACACTGTGGAAGACTCGTTTAAAAAATTGTCGAACTTTGCTATCTGACATATCCGACAGTGTTTGAATGGACAAATAAACCCTAGAACACAAAAGTTTGGACAGTTATGCTGTCACTAGTACAATATGTGCAGATACAAATTGGCACATTAATTTTATATCGGGCGATAGGAAATTCTGCAACACAGCAGTCTATGGAGAAAAGCTGGAATGGTCTCTCAATGATTTTCACTTTTTTGAAGCACTTAATGATTGTTTTACACTGCAATTTTTTCAGGGCTTCATTTTTAGACTGTATCAAAGACACTAGTAGCATGTGGAATCATGTAGCTCAGATTTTTTAAACTGAAAACATTGTTATACAGTGCCTTTAATGCTTGTTTTTACTTACATGTAGGTGAACTTTCTTCCAGCCTGAATACAATTTATATACCGGTATTACGATGTTTCAACTTATTGGGTTCTTGAGGCATTTTTGATTTCTACCAATCATGTAACTACCCTATAACGCTTTACAAAATAAAAGTATACCAGGTTGCCCTGCCAGTCTTTCTAGCAGATAATGAAGTTCCTGATTAAAGCATTATGAGGTCCAAATTCTGTAAATTAACATAATACTGTACTCCATAGTTCCTGGAAAGAATTGGCTCTAAGCTATCCCCGGGCATCAGGAGTTTGAGGGTTAACTTTTAGTTTTTGTACAGGTGATGCATCACTACCTGGCTTCTATGATATGGCAATCTTCATCATGCTTTATCTGTGTCGGAGTGAATATTAACCTTTAAACATCCAGGTCTTACATGGGCTTTAGGGACTTCCCCTCAAATTTTGCTGGTTGACATTTTCACATTGCCACCGGTGATGGATGCAGTCTGGTGGGTACTCTAGAATACGGGGAGACTCGGGGGCATTATTTCTCCCCCCTCCTATCCACTCCCTTCCCCCACAATCAAGAGAATTGATTGAAGGGTCTAATCTCACATCACATGAACTAGTAAAAAGATGTTTCACCTCCTCCCCTCCCCCTCCCCAAACTTAATATCTCCCATTAAATGCCCCCCTTTTGATACCCCCTTCTAAGGAAACCCCAGCTATGCCACAAAGTCCCACGCACTCTATCTCGCCTGACAGTTTACACAGTAAACAAGATACATGACTTTCTTTTGTCGCCATGGTAACCTAATCATCAATAACTCTCTGAAGGAGGTGGGGAGGGTGTTTGGAGGGAGTAAAGAATGTATGACAAATTCGAGAGTGTGGATGGAGGGATGTCAAACTAAAGCTGCCGCTCAGAGTCCCCGTTTATGTGCCGATGTTTTTTCGCCAAGTATCGTCAGCGTATCCTAGTCATATTTGCTCAGTGCTGCGTTACTGGGGAAAGTACACACGGTTATTTAAAGGGAATTATTATCGGATATGATACTGTCCAAACAGAGTCTTATTTTGTTTTGTTTTATTATGGAGGAAAAAGAGAAGAAAATTATTTCTACATCCTGTATTTTGACACTTAGAGTGTAAACGGTAGGAGAAATGAAAAAAAAAATCTGTTATGGAAATCTGCAGTGTAAAACACCCACTTGTAGCAGTTAATGGAATTTGTGTACAGTGAAAAATGAGGCAGGAATGGTATATTGTTGTGAACTTTTAAAGACACAATCTAATATTATGGAGGTTCAATTTAAAAAAAAAATAACTATACAAATATTAATCACCCTAGAATATAAAACTTTGAAAAGTTATGCTCCCACTGGCACGATGTGTGTGGACAAACATCATCCGTGACTTATGCATGCACCAGACATGTGTGATGTATGTACACTGCAGTCTATGGGGAAAATGGACACGGCAAAGCTGGGTTCTTATAGACTTTCACTCTTTTAAAGCACCAAATGATCGTTTTGAAATAGAATTTTTTTTCAAAATATAGTCATTTTTGGACCTTATCAGAGTCGCACAAAGCAGGAATGATGATTTTACTCAGATTTTTTTTTAAAACTTGCAACCTTGTAAAATTTTGCCTATAACAGAAATTTTGTGTGTAATTGTGACTAAGTTCAGTGGCACTAAATTGCACCCATAGATATAAATAATATATAACATAATATAGATAATATAATATAATATAATATAATATAATATAAGTATAATATAATATAATATAATATAATGTAATATAATGTAATATAATGTAATATAAAATAATGTAATGTAATATAATATAATGTAATATAATATAATATAATATAATATAATATAATATAATATAATATAATATAATATAATATAATATAATATAATATATAATTATTAAATTGCATTCACCCATACACAGTGATTCAATCTCACATTTCCCACGGACCAGCACTCATAATGCAATATTAGTTAATACTTGCAAGATATTTTGATAAGCTGCAATACCTGATTTGACCTTTAAATCAAAAGTTCTTACAAAAAAAAATAATCCTGTATGAGCCATCCAAATCTCGAACCAAATTCTCAGTGGTACGGATGAGCGGGCGAAAAAATTCACGCATGTCTGATTTCCGTGGTGCTCGTCACTAGCGCATCACTCGTGTCGACCGAGGCATCACGATTATCTTCCGTGAGTGTTTGTTTTCGAAGGTGTCTGTGTGGCTGTTCTGTAGAAAGAGTGTTTAAAGGCAGGGGATCTCATTTGCAGTGCTCCAGAAATACAGCAAAACATCATCCATACCCTCAGGCTATTTATGAAGGACGTGTCTGTGAAATCTGAAGCTCAGTAATTACTTAGAATTTGAAAAATGCACCAAAGAGTAACGATCAACTGACCATCCTAGGTCCATGGTTTGACTTGTGAAGTCCATTGAAGACCACTTCAGTAGTATTACATATATTTCAGTAACTTATTGGTCTACGAATAATAATTTGCATGAGACTTATGCATAAAATTACCAGGTTTATTGAAGGCATTGTATAACAATGGTTCCAGTTTAAAAAATCTGAGCTACATGATTCCCCATGCTACCAGTGTCTCTGATACGGTCTAAAAATGAAGTCCCGAAAAAAATAGCAGTTTAAAACGATCATTAACTGCTTTAAAAAAGTGAAAATTATTGAGAGACCATTCCAGCTTTCCCCCATAGACTAACTGGGTTGCAGAATTTCCTTTCGGCTGATAGGAAATTAATGGGCCAATTTGAATCTGCTCATATTGTACTAGTGACAGCATAACTGTCAAAACTTTTTTTGTTCTAGGGTGTTTATTTGTCCATTTAAACACTGTTAGATATGTCGGATAGCAAAGTTTGACAATTTTTTAAAACTTGTCTTCCACAGTGTTATATAGCATCTTTAATGCATATGATACACATTTGTAATTGTGAATAAGTTTCACAATGTCAGATATGATTAATAACACCCATGCACTGTAAGGGTTTGAAAGTAGACTGATAGACTAGTGTTTGTCTCTTCGAAGTTAAGAATTCAAAGCAAAGTCTAACGGTTACTATAATTCCACTAATTCCACTAATGGGCCGACTGAGTTTTGAGCACTTTCCTAAAGGTTCTTAGATGGTATTTTCTTCTACAAACCAGTGTATTAACACAATGTTCAATTTTAGGGCTTGCAAAAGAGACGCTCTGCCTTTAAAACAGACGTTCCTGGAAGATATTTTGGGTGGAATGAGGACTGTCTGGTATCCTCGGGGGTCAAACGATGGATGAAGGGTCAATATCTTGGGCAATTACACTTCACATTGTTTATATATAGTTTTACAGCGATGTTACTGGTGGTTGTGCAAAGGGCACAAATTTCATTGATAACACCTGTACACAAACGGATCTGCCTGTATGCAATAATAAAATGTATTTCTGTATTTATTATGTGGATGGGAGAAGAAAGTGGTGTCTTGAATTTGTTTACTTGAGGAAAAACAAGCATAAGTTTACCAGTAATGAATTAATCTGTGTGGCCCTAATGTAATTGATCCAACAGAAAGTTACACAAAAAAATTCACCATCACATCATTTTCTGATAGTAATTGTACAACAAAGAGGAAATCCATGACTGAAATTTTCACTGCAGAAGCTTTAAAGTGATATGCTAACATTGTGGAGCTTCAATTTAAAAAATTGTCAAACTTTGATATCTGAGCTACACAGTAGTGTTCAAATGGACAAATAAACACCCTAGAATACAAAAGTTTGGAAAGTTACACTGCCAATGGCAAGTTATGCATGAATAAACAATTAAAACTCGGGGCGAGTTTTAATAGCCTAGGTGTACACACAGTAAGTCTATGCAGGAAATGGGCAGGTGAATCCGGTCAACTTACGATTTTCACTTTTTTGAAGCACTAATAATAATTTTGAAATACAATTTTTTCAGGGCTTCATTTTTAGACCTCATCAAAGACACTGGTAGCATGGGGAATCATGTGGCTCAGATTTTTTTTAACTGTGGTAAATGTTAGCCAATACCTTTAAACTGTACACTTCATTCTGGGAGCATTGTGTCAAAATCTAGGACTACTTCTAATCTGCCATTAAAGGGCAGTGACATGATTGGGAGAAATGAAAATGCCTCTAGAACCAAACTGGTTGAAAAATAAAAAAATATACCAGTCTATTCACTAGCTGGAGTGCATCTCCTGGCTGGAAGGATTTGTCTTGAATTTATTTACTTTAGGAGAATCAAGGATGAACATATGAGCAGGGGCGTAGCACCCTGCTGAAAAAATGCTGGGGGTGCACGTACCCCCACAAATTTTGTGTGCCCCCAGGTGCCTCCCCCCACAAAATCATGAAGGAAGCAAAAAAATGTGTATGCGCCCCCGAAAAATTATTTTGGGGCCCCCCTTCAAAATTTCAAGGCCCCCCAGTGCCCCCTGCTGAAAAAATCCTAGCTACGCCACTGCATATGAGTACTTTATTACTGTTGCGCCCCGAGAAAAAGTAATCCCATTGAAAGCTATACAACAAATTTGTCTGTCACAAGGCATACTGATGGAAGTTATTTTAATATGAGTCAACGTTTGACTACAAACTTTTCACAGTAGAATCCTTGCAAAGTCTACTTGATTCTGGAGTAGTGTTACCCCAAGTTGAGGACTACCCCCAATCATGTCATTTACCTTTAACATTGGCAATATTTTACCAATCATCATCATGAAGAAGCTTAGTAAGAGGAGACAAGGAGACTCTACGAGACAGTGTTAGCCCACGTTCCATTTCCCAGGAGAAGAAATTTAATGGTAAAAGTGAAACTGATACAGTGTTTTTCCAATTTGTTTGTAATATTCTGAGAGCAGTATGAATATAATTATTAGTGAAGCTCTTTACAGTGCACATATAGGTCTGAAATGTTATGCCCCTTATTTCTCGTGTTTGAAAAGTCACTGCTAATTAGGACTCAATCTAGCAAACCTGGTGCTTGTCGGGAATTCACATTTTATGCTGCACAAAGTAAAAATTAAAACTATCATAACTTTCCTTATCAAAATGTGGCTTGTTACATGCTTTTTTCAATTCTACAATGATATAATCTGAATTTTGTTATCTGCCCCTGAGTGTGTGGTTTTACTACATCAGGTCACAATGTTAAGTATTTTAAACACTTTGTAAATATAATTATATGATCAAATTTTCAACACTAATTCCTGAAATTCCAGTGCAAATTCATATTCTAACAAAACAATGCAATTCAATAACATGAGGCTCAGATTGACTAGTTAATTGTCATGCAGGGCTTGACCTTAACCTATTTTTTCTCTGGCCAGCCGGGCCACCGAATATGATTTTTTTTCCAATTTCAGGTGGCCAAATGGATTTTCAGGTGGCCAAAATGTTGCATTACAAAAACATGGATCTTAAACATTAATTTAATGTCCCGGACATTTGAATATAATTCTACTCATGTTCTGCCCATCATTACCATCTCCATTTCGGTAATAATAAAATGTTCTTGATCATGTTCGTTAAGGGAGTTGGGTGAGCACTCTAGAAAAGGGTAAACCCTTCAGTTGTGCCTGTTGCACTGTGTTTATTTTTTTGGCACAAATCATAAATCATGCGCTAGCTATCACGTTTGCATTTTTTGATGAAATCTATCGGGTTGTACTTTATTCTAGCTACGAATCGCGTGATTATTCCTAGTGGCCAGACAGGCCACTTGATATAGCTTATTTTTTTCTTTTCAGGTAGCCCGATGGGATATTTAGTGGCCAATGGCACCTGGGCCACCGCTAATTTCGAGCTCTGTCATGTTTTAAAGAAGTGAGTTACATGTATATGTACAGATACCTACACGTGGCCACAATGGGGCCTGCAATATATACAGTATATTAATCTAAACCTCCATTCCTCCGCAATACGGAAAACGGAGAAAAATCACGGAAAATGGGAAATCATGCTGAAGTAATAACCTTTAAATTGGTGGTAAATTACAAAATAAATATCAAAATGTCTAAAATGATGCTATAACTAAATAGTACCATTACCAAGCATTTAGAGTAATTTTAATGACCCTAGCAAACCCCTCTGCAGGCCCCTCTGCCGGCCATCTCGACACTACCATGACTACGGCTGCTTCATTTCACTAAGGCCGAGTTGTAATCATGCAAATATTATGTAATATATGGGTGTTTATATGCATGATTTTGAGTAATGTGGAAAATCGTGGAAAATGGCAAATTTGAAAAACAGAATTTTGATTTTGTTAAACGGAAAAATGGAGGCCTTACGTTAATCAAACACCTCAGTTATAAGTTTTTTTTTTATATATGATTCTTGTGGCTGTATATATCTAACATTGTGGATACTTGATTAAAAAAAAGTAAATTGTTCATGTCTGGGCTGTATATGACGTTCAATTGAATAAGTAGATAACCAAGAATACAAAAGTTCTGAAAATGATGCTGTCGCTATCGGGACACGACACTGGATGGTAAGCTACAGTCTAAATATAATTCCTTGTGTATTTTACTACCAAATCTCAGTGATTTTCACTTTTTTAAGCACTACATGATTGTTTTGAAGAGCATTTGTGCCAAGTTTAAATTTTTATACCACACGAGAGACACTGATAGCATGTAGAGCCATGCAGTACTGATTTTTATGCATTTTTTAAATCTCAAATCGGAATCATCGTTTAACAACCCCCTTAACTCTACTCACCAAGAAAAACATAATTTTCGAGCCCCTAAAAAATTTCACTTAGTCTATAGATATCAGTCTATCATCATCCCCTTATTATTCCGTGTCGGAGGGCGTTTAATTGCAACCCCCGCTAGAAGCAAACGGTAAAGTGTTAATGATGGTTGTTTGAATTGGAAGTGGCACAAATTGTACACAAGAAACAGGGTTGCTAGGCATTCCAGAGATCATGTTTGCTAAGTTGTCGGTTGTCCGGCAGAAGGGCCCTAGCATAAGTTCTCGGCAGAATTAGGGCCGTAATACTAAATTGTCTCTAACTTGAACACCATTGGCTCTTTTCACGTGAAATTAACGTAGTGTGATATTTTAGGATCCTTCTGTCAGTCTATTAAGTGCAAATATCAAATAAGGCGATATTCCTCAAATTAGAAAAAAATACTGTTAAGGCCCTTCTGCCGGGAACATATGCTACGGTCCTTCTGCCAGACAGTTGACATGGTATAAGGAGTTTGTAACATCTTTTTACTCGATGGCCAAAACATGATGATTGTAAACGTGACTGTAATCGCTGCTTACTCTAATAATGGAACTTTTACCTATGTGAAAGCAAACTAGGACTATGATCACAAATCAAATCATGAATTCAAATCATGCTTCAAAAGTGTTTTATAATTCCATTTCTCCCAAATTATTTTTTGATTTTCCATGATTTCACAGACACCTCCTTCATTTATAGCTAAGGGCATGAGTGATTATTTGTTGTACTGCGAGGGGTGCAAATGAGATTTTCTGCCTTTGATAAGTCTATCTAAAATTCATGGTAGGAGAGAAAATGGGATTAAGATTAAGATGTGCAAAATATAAAGTATGATTGAATGTATTTCTTTTTACTACTCACTAAATGTCTGGCTGATATTGACAAATTACTGTGACATTACACAGTGTACATACTTGTAGCTGGACCAAACTGCAATGTAGCTGTGTGTACAAATGGAGTTTGCACACATTAGGGTTTCGCTAATGTATTTCTGTTAATCATTAATTATTCTGGTCCATTTCACATCTGTTTAGAAGATGTGAAAGCATTTTTTTTGTCATTTTTGAGTTGTAAATTGTCATGGTAAACTATGTGCATAAATTATTTTGAAAAAGACCAATTTATTATATTAGGAAGGCATATAATAAAAGACTTCCATTCAAAGTTATTTTTTT